>JABXWE010002901.1:0-41682 GCA_014611495.1 Limonius californicus | reverse complement strand
GGTAAGTCTGTTCGTTACGAGGCAAGGTTTTAGGATAGCACTTGAACAACCGTTTTGAGGAAAATAACTCTACTGTTGAATAAAGATGATATGAACAGTTTCCAGTATGGGAAAGTCCAGGGAGGCAGTCGCGTCCACTTATTTAATTCTGTGCGTGATATGGGGAATAAAACCTGAGTTTTCATTTGAATTACAAAACAAAAAATTTCTTTGTATACCTGACGGGTTATTTATTATCATTTTTTATTACTTTGACGAGTATTCGAGCTTGGTATTAGAATGTTAGGACAAAACTATATTCAAACATCTTTTTATATTCATTTAAATGGGAAGTCAAGTGGAACGGTTTACTTTAACTAATTTGTGTTTTTTAAACGCTTAGTTTTACTTACTTTTTTTCTAAATATTGTTCCACTTCTGCCTATGTAACAACCAAAACCTCTACATAAGGTTGTTGTGAAGTCTCCTAAATAGGTATGCAAATTGCATGCAAAACAATAGATCTATAGCTAAGACATACTTCTAAGTTTGTGAAGCAATTATTAGTATTTTTCTCACGTTGCTAAAACATCCGGAAAGAGCAATTTGAAAGTCAAGACTTCAAAAGTTCTCACGGTTATTGCATTTTCTTATCTATTAACTATTACACCTTCATATTCAAATTGTGTTAACATTACTCTGGCATTTAAATCTAAAACCTTATATAAGAAATATACTGACCAAACTATCTGCATCGTTCATTTTTTCCTCGGCATTTTGGAAATTCGAAGGACTTATCTTGATTCGTGATGTAGTTTTGGCGATAACATGTTTTGAAAATTTCAAGTTCTACGATTTTTTAAAATAAGACACATCTCAGTCTCACACATTCACTTAGCACGCTGAAAAGCGAAAATTTGTTTATAATATTCGATAAAAATTGTTAATCCGAAAGAGTATAACCAAACATCTGTCAAATTTGACGAGTGTCAGTGAAGTAATTTAAATTGACCGGATGCGTAAGAACACCAACACTTCAAGCTTATATGTTTAGAATTTTTAATGGGTTTAAGGCACTTATTTTTATCAAAAATCCCGAAACTTCACAACTCAAGATAATTTTCTCCACAACTTTCTCTAATTTTACGTCACGCTTTGACAGATCGGCAATAACGGAAGCTGTAATTATAAACAAAACAATACCAAATCTGTAATACCGACAGTATTTTGCTTGTCATAACAAAAAAATGGCGACTGTGTTAGCACCAGAAATTTCTGTTCCCGGATTTTCTTTTGAAAATTGCAAAAGGTACGTAAAACTTTCTAAATATTTGGAAACATAATCATATTAGGAATCTTTAAATCAATATTTTGAAATGTTTTTGTATATACGTATTAAATGCTATTAAAAATTGCTTGGTCATAACAAAACATAACCCTACTTTTCAGAAATGCCGAGTTGGTTAAAAAAGGATTTCCTGCGCCCAAAGCCACCAAAACGGGCACCACCATCGTTGGTATCATATACAAAGATGGGATTATCCTAGGAGCCGATACACGAGCAACTGAAGACACCACTGTCTCTGATAAGAACTGCCAGAAAATTCATTACCTTGCACCAAACATGTAGTATGTATTTGCTGTTTAGAAGCTATACAGTTTTTTTAATTTTCTGATGAATTGCAGTTGTTGTGGAGCTGGAACTGCAGCAGATACAGAAAAGACTAATGCTATGATAGCTTCCCAACTAGAGTTACATCGGTTGAATACAAACCGCGTTGTCCCGGTTGTCACAGCCAATCAAATGTTGAAGCAATATCTGTTTCGTTACCAAGGTCACATTGGAGCTGCCCTTATATTAGGAGGAGTGGATGCTACAGGGCCCCATCTTTACTGTATTTACCCTCATGGTTCTACAGACAAACTCCCTTATACAACAATGGGGTCGGGCAGTTTAGCTGCTATGGCTGTGTTTGAGTCTGGCTGGAAGCCCAATTTGACTGAAGAAGAAGGCAAACAACTAGTGCGTGATGCAATAGCTGCTGGAATATTTAACGATTTGGGATCAGGTTCCAATGTAGATCTTTGCGTTATTCGCAAAGGTTCTGTGGATTACTTGCGAACTTACGATGAAGCCAATAAGAAGGGCGTTCGTCAAGGTTCATATTTGTATCCAAGGGGAACAACTGCTGTCTTGTCCACAAAAACGAAGAATGTTCAAGTTGAAACAGTTTCTGTTCGCCATATTGAACCAATGGAAACTTCTAGTTAATGTCATGTGGTGTAATGATTATTCAATTAATACGATCATGAGTATTTTTGAATTTTATATAATTTTGTTCTAACTTGCTAAATTATAATTAGAAACAAGTCATACTTAATCTAAGGAAAATTTTGTATGGAAATCGGTTTAATAAATAATTCAGTTTGTTTCAAGTAATTGTGCCTTATTACAATAATAATTGTATGCATTTTGCAGAATCTGTTGAGTAGCTTTTTAAGGTAATTATCAATTAGCTGCCCATATTACAAGGAGCCAATGTAATAAGTTGTAAAAGGCGTTATAGATATCGATAATTATCAAAAATCTTGGAAATACTTAAAATATAAAAATGTTAACATGTCTTAAGATACTGGCAAATTAAACTTATCTCATAACACACAATGTATTTTAAATTAAAATTATTTTAAAATGTCTAAGGTATTTTGAACGACTAAATCATCTGCGATGTAAAATGATGTTCTTGTCTGATATATAATATTTTATTTTATTTTGGAAGAAAATTAGAATGCAGACTGCATACATGTGGAATTGATTACAGTTGAAGTCCGTTATAGCGAATACCTATTATAACGAACAAATTTTTAGGTCCCGGCAAAAATGTATTAAAATGCATGTAAATAAATGCGTTTACAACGAATCGTGGTAGAACGAACATTCGGTTTTAACGAACAACTTTTTACGCCCTTCCAAGCAATTATGTGCTAAAAATGATATCTACAACAAACATTTTCGGCCTTCTTGAAAATTGTTTGTTCAAAAATATTTTAAAAGATTATCTTTCTGTAAGGCATTGCAGATTCATGAGCATGAGAAAGGAATTTACGTACCTAGTTTAGTATTTACACAATCAGAAAAACATTCCTTTGCAGCCCAATAATAAGGCTTGTGGATGACGCACAAACTATGAAGCTACCTGAATGCATTTTCTATGAAATATCATTATCACCTAGGATACGTCCAGCTGCATTTACTAAGCGGATTGTTTTAGAATTCAGTGCTACTGCGGTCGTTGAAATGGATTGCCGTAAAAGAAAGCAATTTTCGGTTGAGCAAAAAATATCAATTTTTCGCGATCTGGAAAATGGGAAATCACAACGAGAAGTGTGTCGCGAGCAGGGACTGTCTCCATCAACATTATCAACAATGATAAAAAATAAAGAAGCGATCGTTACGGCCTTTAAGAACAACGTGTGTAAAAATAAAAGACTTCGCAAAGCTGGCCAACCGGAAGTTGAAGAAGCAGTTTTAAAATGGTTTGTGCTTCATCGAGGTCAGAATGTTGCAATATCTAGGAAAATGCTTCAAGAAAAAGCAACACAGTTTTCAGCGGAATTGGGTGCCGATTTCAAGTGTTCTGATGGATGGCTGAATCGTTTTAAGAAAAGACATAACATATGTGCGGGGAAAATCAGTGGCGAAGCAAAAGATGTTTGTAGTGATACAATCAAGCAGTGGCTTGAAAATGTGTGGCCCGAAATTCGTAAAGGTTATGAACCCGCGAACATTTTCAATGCCGATGAAACCGGATTGTTTTTTAGAATGACTCCAGACAAAACGTTGAAATTTAAAAACGAAAAATGTGTTGGTGGTAAATTATCCAAGGAACGTATTACTGTGCTGGTTTGTGCTAATATGACGGGAGAGGAAAAACGTAAATTGCTAGTGATTGGTAAATCCGCGAATCCACGCTGTTTTAAAAATGTAAAAAGTTTGCCTGTTAATTACACTGCAAATAGGCGAGCCTGGATGACATCCGAAATTTTCAAGAAAGAACTTCGAAGCTGGGATAGACAACTACGAGCTGTAAAAAGAAAAATTTTGCTGCTAGTGGACAATTGCGCTGCACATCCACAAATGTTTAATTTACAAAACATTAAACTCGTGTTTCTTCCACCAAACACCACTTCTGTGTTACAACTAATGGACCAAGGTGTCATTAGAAGTTTAAAGTCTCATTTTCGGAAACAGCTGGTTTTAAAAATTGTAGAAAATTTAAACCATGAAGTCCAAGAAAAGATTTCCCTTCTAGATGCCATAAGAATGGTAAACAAAGCCTGGTTACGAGTTGAAGCGTCAACCATTCGAAATGCTTTTCGCCATGGAGGGCTACTACAATGTGAATCAATAGAATTTGAAGAAGAAGACGATCTCCTTATTGCGGAATGGTTGAAATTACACCAAATAATAAATTTCGACAATGATACAGTTGAACAATATAACAGCGTGGACGAATTTCTAATAACTAGTGAAATTCCTTCCGATGGCGAAATTCTAGACTCCGTAAAAGAGCAAAATTGCAACAAAAACACAGAAAGTGACAACGACGAAGAATTAGAAAAGGATAACATAAACGAAATAAAAATGCCTCAAATTTCGGAAGTGCAGGGATATTTAAAGTGGATAGCAGCATTTTTTGAATCTCAAGAAGAAACCAGCGAAAGTGACTTTAGGAATCTAGCGTATGTAGAGCAATCAGTAGAAAATATGAAACTGAAAAAATTAAGCAAACAAACTAAAATTACTGATTACCTACATGTGCTTTGAAAATCCAAAATTGTAGTTTTGCTTATTACATTATGTATATGTATACATATATCATATGTTACTATGTATTTTACTGTATATGTACCATGCCATCATTATGTTGTGTACATTTTTGGATATTTTTAATAAATGGGTATGTTATTGGGCTTATTTTTTTAAATTGTTTATAACGAACAAAAAATGTTGGTCCCTTGAAGTTCGTTATAACGGACTTCGACTGTATATTAAAATTTCCACAATATCGCCAATATAAAAAAAAATTGATTGTTGAATGTTTGAATAAAAAATTGCAAATTATATTTCAAATGCAATTCTGTGTTCAATTATTTTTGTCTGTAATGCTACCTTGCACAAATAACAGCCATTTACATTTACCTATTTTGGTTAAATCAATAAGTTGTAAAACCCGCCTTTAGACTTACTGAAGAGTAATATTAAAAAAAACACACCAAATAGTGTGTTTAATAACGGCAGTAACTTTTAAAAGTTATTGTAACTTACTAGTAAGTTACTACTGGCAATTTGTTCCACATCAAGGAGAAACTCCAAACACTAATAACTAAGACAGCTATTTCATGAAAATTACTTAAAATAGTAAATTCTTTTTTCACAAACATTTAAGGACATTTGTTTTGATGCCTATTCAATTTAACAATAAAATTATATTTTCAATAATTTTTTATTCAGACATAGTTTGTGACCATCGTTGTAAAGGAAAAAACAAATGCTATTTAACCATGTAAAAATCCACTATGGTGTCCATTTAATATAAGGAATTTGCAACAAATGTCTCGGAAACCGCCTTCTTGAATTTTATATAAACATCATTTATAAAAGGGTGCCTAGCCAAAGCAGGTAACTTTTACATGTGGGGCCTCGGTGGTCTAGTGCGGAAACGCATTGCCACTCGAGGCCAGAGTGAAATGCAGTCAATACGCTGGGCGATCAACTCTCAGCTGGGGCGACCACATTTTGCTTAGTTAAGTTTAGGGTGCATGCTGCATGAATGATTAGTGTGTAAGGGACGCCCGCACCCCCTTGAAGTAATGCGAAAGCGATTCCGGGGAGGGGGGACGGTAGCATTAATGAATGAGAAAAAAAACATTTTTTCATTCTTTGTATAATTACGGAGATATTTGATTTTAAAGCAAATAGCGATTTTCAGTTTTTTACCAGTAATTTCTAAACCGTTTGGATATATAAATTTTGCTCAACGGAATTTGAATCAGCACTCAAAACTGCACAACATTGCCCGTTAAACAGATTTCTATATTTAATAATAAGAAACACCCATGGTGGTCTACCCAACCTGGAACAATCTGTATATGTTGTTAATTGTTTCGTGCTTACTTCATTGAAATTCTTATTTATATTTTAATCTTAATAATAGACTCGGTTTCAACAGGATTTATTTATTTTTTGTGCCTAATACGTATTTTGACATTTTACATGTCATTTTCAATAGCATTTAATATTGTAAGCATTTGTAGCTAGGGCAACAACACTAGATCTGAGCCAAGTCCAAAATCAAAATCCAGTGTGACGATCAGGTATGGTGATAAAAAGAGAACTCACGACGATGTGTGCGCTTTATTTATTACTGTACATCCAAATCGTGAACCTGTTACGCGGTCCACTGTAACCATAACTAATAGAAAATTTAGGGAAACGGGCCACGTCAAAGATTTGGATGAAATTGGCCGTCCAAAAATAGCAACAGATGATAAAATGTTGGATATTGTGCTTACAGTTTCCGAAAATCCTCGTACTTCAACTCGACAATTAGCCCTGGATAATAATGTTAGTCAAGGAACTATACTGAATATTTTACATACAGAAAAATTTCATCCTTATAATGTTAAACTTGTTCATGAATTATCAGAAGATAATTTTGATAAGAGAATTCAATTTTATGAAGAAATTATGGATAGGTGCCATAACAACCCACAGTTTGTGAATTCTATTATCTTCTCCGATGAAGCCACATTTTCTATAAATGGAGCTGTAAATTGGTACAATTCCTGATATTGGTCGCGACATAACCGACATTGGATGGAAGAATTACACACACAGTATTCACAAAAAGTAAACGTGTGGGCGGGAATTATAGGAGACAGAATTTTTGGTCCTTTTTGCTTTGATGGCACATTAAATGCTGATCGGTATTTGGATTTTTTGAGGTTTGAACTTGTTCCCGCGTTAGCTGTTTTATGTCCAAATGCAGAAAATCCGGATACGCCGAACGATAGAATTTGGTTGCAACAAGATGGTGCTCCACCTTATTATGGCATTCATGCTCGTCAATATTTAGATGGAATTTTTACAAATAGGTGGATAGGAAGAAGAGGACATATTGAGTGGCCAGCGCGATCTCCGGATCTAAACCCGCTTGACTTTCTTTCTTTTACAGTGTATACAAACAGACCAGACCATCTGGAAAATCTAAAAATTCGTATCCGCGAGCATATACGGGCAATATCACCTGCTACAGTTCAAAATGCAGTTCGAGAATTTTCTGATCGTATTGCCCACTGTCAGACTGAATGGTGAACAGTTTGTACATTTGCTTTCTTAAATTGATGTTAAATATGATTTAAAACTATTTTACTAATTTGTGGACCTGCTATTGTCTTGTTTATCTTGCAATAAGTGTACCTGATGAAAAATTTGCTAGACAAAAATAAATGTTTATCGCGATTGTTCTTGAAAATTTTATTATGAAAAATATGTAATTTTTACATGGCTTTATAGAGAATAAAAAGCACTAACTGGTCATCCATAAAAAGTATAGGTTGCCATTTAAAAAACTCGATAACGTCATAGCTAAAATACGACAATTGAAAAAAAAAATGAAAAACGCAAACGTGTGGCCAATAACTTGATAGGAAACTTTTGTTAGAAACTTTTTTTGTAAAGTTATTATTTAAGGCTGTAGCATCGATATTTCTTACTTTTTATTCACCCTGTGTATTACTTCTATATGAATTGAAAATGTTTGAAGCATCATTATATTGTTTGTAAATTTCCTTGCAATATTCTTTTTGTGCACAAATTGTATTTTTAATATAAACCACTTGGGGTATTTCCACTCTTCCATTATTTTTAACTTTTTTTCTTAGCCATCTATTAGTATCTATTTCAAAAGGATTTTATATTAACTCTCCAATTTATTAATAATTGCATACTTGTTTGCTATTCTAAGTTATACCAATTTTTTGCTTAAATATGGTTTATTTGTTCGATTTTAATATATTTCTGCGTCATACCAATGCTCAATAACACTTCACAGCCACCCACATTTATATAAAATTGCGTTTATTCAATAATTAAATATACATATAAAAAATTTAGTAAAGTTATAATTTTTGTAGCCTTTTACCTATCACCATAAATTACAAAGTATTTACAAATATCACGATAAAAAAGTCATGAAAATAAGAGAAAGTGAGCATTACAAATTATAATTAATTACAAATATAATATTCTAAATAATATCATCAAAATTAACTTTATACATAAGAGAACTTAAAAAATGATTGACTGCAATTGTTACTAAACAATAAAACGGTCAACCACCAAACTGAATAATCGTCAAAGAACCTTAAAATACATCTAATTAAGTACTCAAATTATTATTTGGTAACTGAAAACAATGCCTTGACGAATACAACAGTTTAGTTGTTAACTTTTATGGACAATGAAATCCCAGGTGTCTCTCCATCTCAAAGAAACAATGTCACCAGTAGTAAGCTCCGTGGTTCCATAACTCAACACAGTAAACATCCTAAAAACATTGAAAACAAAGCCGACCCAAACCAGTAGTAAACCAATGAACATATAAGCTAGAATTCGCAGCTTTAAAATGTCGCGCAGCACAAAATACAGGTGCTCAATCAAGCCCGACATTAAAAGCACTTTGAAACAGAAGGCTGGTAAATAGTGGTGCAAAAAGAGAGTTCTCTCAACAAAGAAGTAAGGTATGTAGTGGAAAAGATACCCCGCTAAAAATACTTCTCCAATGAACCTGAACTTTTCCCAATTTTCTTCATCCAGATCATAACAAAGTCGACGCCGACGCAAGAGGTAGAAAGCCAGGAAAGTGCAGTAGACCAAAAGGCTTATTGTGGCAGAATACCATATGACTAAGTTTCCGAGTAGGTGTATTTGAGCCTTGAACAAAAAATTAATTAGAATTGCATACAAGTATGTGCAGAAAAGTCATCATAGGGCTCCCAGAAGTAATAAAATTCATAAAATCCTTAAAAATAATAAACAGTCATAAGGTTTCCCTTTTTTTCATACATTTTGAATCTTAAGAAATATAAATTCTAAACATTAGGCTTTAGGCACATATATTGTCTGTAAAGAGTTTGATATTTTGTGAGTTACCCTATACAATGTTAACAATTAAATTTAGCAGTTTGATGTTCAATTTTAGAATTTATAATTGCGTAAGTTTACAGTGCAGATTAATTTCTTGGTATCTGTATAAAATTTACTAAAAATAATATGTATTAATTCACATGCAAAATTTTATTCGATTATGCAGTATAAGCAGGACCACTGGAGGGCCTCCAGTGATTAAGGGAAATTGATTTCATTTGTGAATCCTAAATCATTGTACAAGTACAGAGTACTTCTTCTTCTAATCCTTGTGCCCTTTTTGAGCATCGGATTTAGATTTCACCCATTTCCTCCACTTATTTCTATTGCTTGCGGCTATCCTCATTTCCTCTACTGTATTGCCTCTGTCTTTCCCTATTTCTTCTATTCTAGGTATCCAATTTTTCTTCTGTCGCCGAACTCTTTTTTAATTCTTCTTACTTGTATTACCTCCGTAGCTAGTCTTTCTTTACTCATTCTCTGTAAGTGTCAATTGTTTTGTGTCTAACTGTTTATCAGTTGGTTTCTGGTGTAGTTCTTCCATTATTTGTTAGTTTCTGATTCTATCTAATTTTGTTTTTCCTTTGTTCTTCATAGGTGTTTCATTTCTGTTGGTATTAGTGCCTTTTCCTGTTTTCTTTGGATCAGCCAGCTTTCACTAGCAACCATTATAGTACTGTACAACTGTTTTTCTTGTTATCCTTTTTAATTCTTTTTTTGCATATAGTTTTAGTTAATGTCTATTATGTATCGCTCCCTTTTAAATGTTGTTTAGTATCCCTGCATTATAAAGATGCCCTCACAAAATACAACCTAGAAATTAGGAGATCGAAAAGGAGGACATGGCGTAGCTTCTGTGAGAGGATAGAAGATACCCCAACAGCAGCACGCCTACAGAAAGTCCTTGCAAAAGATCACACAAATGACATCGGCCACTTACAAAAAACTGATGGACAATTTACTGAGAGCGCGAAAGAAACGCTGGAGCTTCTATTAAGTACCCATTTCAGTGGTGCTCGCACCTACAGGACAGATGTAACTGACCCAGAGGTAGTGGAACTAATACATCCACACTCGAGAGTCAAAAGTCTGGCCAACAAGATATTTATGACAAATAGAGTCAAACGGGCAATCCTTGCCTTTAAACCGTATAAATCACCGGGCAGAGATGGCATTTTTCCAGCCTTACTACAGAAAGGTATAGAGGACCTGCTGCCAAATATCTGCAAAATATATAAGGCCAGTTTCTGCCTTAGCTATATACCCAAAATTTGGAGAAAGGTTAAAGTGGTCTTTATACCTAAGGGAGAAGGGCGATCAAACACCCAGCCCAAGTCATACAGACCGATAAGCCTAACCTCATTCCTGCTAAAAGGCATGGAAAAGGTACTTGATCAGTATCTGAGAAGTGAGATCCTCCCAGACCGCCCACTTCATCCCAACCAACATGCCTATCAAATGGCAAAATCCACCATAACGGCTCTAAGCAGTCTCGTTAAAAGACTTGAAAAGACATACGTGGCGAAAGAAATAGCTCTATGTGCCTTCATAGACATTGAGGCTGCCTTTGATAACACCTCCTTTGAAGCCATAGAAAGAGCTGCCGCTTCGATCCTACGACTACCAAATGGATTAAAACCATGCTGGAAAGTCAAGAGATCACAGCCAAATTAGTAAGAGAAGAAATTACCATAACGGCAGCTAGAGGCTGCCCCCAAGGAGGGGTACTGTCACCTCTTTTGTGGTCCGTGGTGGTTGATGACCTGCTCAACGTGTTATCACGACACGACTTCGAATTACAAGGGTATGCGGATGACCTAGTAATCATAGTACGTGGAAAATTTGACACAACTGTCTCACAACGTATGCAGATGGCTCTCGATACTATTAACAGTTGGTGTCGAAGTCAAAGCCTAAGCATAAATCCAAAGAAAACGATCATTATCCCCTTTACTAAGCGAAGGAACCTAAATCTAAAAGCCCCCACGCTAGAAGGAATGACCACTGACTTCAGTAATGAAGTCAAATATAACACTGGACCAAAGGTTAACGTGGAACTCACACATCAGAAAACTCCAAAAGAAGACAGTGGTAGCAACTAAAACATGCCGCAAGCTTCTTGGAAGAAACTGGGGTCTAAAGCCACAGCTGATCTACGGGTCATACGTGACAGTTATCAGACCCATGATCACCTATGCATCGCTTGTATGGTGGCCAAAAACAACACAAGTTACTACTCAGTCACAATTAGAGAAGATACAACGTCTCGCCTGTCTGAGTATCACAGGAGCCATGAGCACCTGCCCAACTGCAGCAATGGAAGCCATGTTAGGTATTAAGCTCCAATGGTACACGGATGGGTCAAAGATGGGGGAAGGAGGCACTGGCGCGGGCGTATTCGGCCCTGGCTGCCGCATCTATGAAGCCCTTGGAACCAGAACTACCATCTTCCAAGCTGAGGTTTATGCCATAAACCTCTGCACTAGAATAGACTTCAGGAAAGGTTATAAAGGTGCAACAATTGATATTCTAACAGACAGCCAAGCAGCAATAAAGGCTCTGAAAGCCTATAGCTGTGAATCCAAACTTGTCTGGGAATGCCTAGGCAACCTCAAGCAACTGGCCAGCAAAAACCACGTAACTCTATGGTGGGTTCCAGGGCACGAGGGTATACCAGGCAATGAAAAAGCCGATGAACTCGCAAAAAGAGGTGCAACAACGGCATACACTGGACCTGAAGCTTGTTGTGGAATACAGAAAAGCCACATAAAGCACGAGGTCAGCCTATGGGAGGAACAACTGAAATCCTCGTACTGGGAAAACACACCAGGACAACGTCAGGCAAAACAGTTTATAACCATTTCACAAAACAAAGCAAGGAACGCTTTATCTCTCAGCAAGAGGGAGCTGCAGACCATCACTGGTCTTTTCACAGGCCACACTCCACTAAAATACCATCTATTTAATATTGGTAAGCCTGAGGACCAAATATGCCGCCTATGCAATGAGGCAGCAGAAACGGCTGAACACATCCTATGCAGATGCGATGCTGCCGGTCGACGCAGACACAACAGGCTCAGGAAAGAGACTAGCACACCTACCGAAATAAGAGACTTAAATCTCAGAGACATCCTCAGGTTTTTCAATAGCCTTCAACTTCTCTAACAAAGACAAGGGCTTAGAAGTTACAATAGAACCATTAAGGGTCGCAGTGACGAAAGGCATGCCAAGGCCAAAGCCCCAAACAAATAATAATAATAATAATAATCCCTGCATTTATTATTCTGTCTTCTGTTAACATACTTCCTAAATATTCAAAGTAGGGTACCTACTTGCTCTATATTTTCTTTACATGTTATATTTCGTATTTCATTTCCTTCTATTTGTTTTTCATTATTTTTTATTTTATGACCAAACTTGGCAGAAACGTCTAACTACTAAAAGGTAGCAATTGATTAAGATTTCATTCATATGGATCAAGTGATAATGGCTTCTTTCAGTTTTTTCTAACAATTTTATCAGGTGCATGTTTTGCGAGATTTTGTTCAGTTCTTTATTGTTTTCGCTTTTGATAGTTTGTTTTGAGGGTGCGATCATGCCTAGAGTGCGCCAACGTGGAAATTACCGCCAATTAAGCGAATTCGACAGATGTCGTATTGTTGGTTTGTGTGAAGGTGGTTTTTTGTTTAGAGAAATTGCAAATCGCTTTGACTAGAACCAATCCACCATCATGCGCTGCTATCAGGAGGGTCAGGAACATCGCAGAAGATGAACCTGGGGCGAAGAAGAACAAATGAGGTGCAGGACCGCCATCTTCGACTTATGGCAACAACAGACTGATTCTCCAGTACCAGATCAATTGCCGATCAATGGTTAGCTAACAAAGTCGTCCTGTATCCCTTCGAACGGTTTACCGCAGAATCAGAGCTATTGGCTTGCAATCCTATCGGGCCACATCTTGTGTTACCACTAACGGCTCAACACCGAAAGCAACGTTTGGAGGGGTGTAGGTTGCGACTGCACTGGAACCTAGAGTGGCATAGGGTGGTGTTCAGTGATGAATTCCGATTCTGTTTGGAGATGCATGATGGCCGTATGAGGGTCAGACGAACACATGGGGAATGTCGCAATGTTGAATTTTCTGTTGCGAAGCATGTGCACCAAACTGTGGGGATTATAATATGGGATGCTATAACTTATGGGAGTAGATCCCGTTCGTTATTCATCCGAGGCAATATGAACGCCCAGCGATATGTGGATGAGGTGGTAGAAACCCATATTCTTCCATTTCTTCAGCAGTTGGAAGACCCACTTTTCCAGCAGCATAATGCCCGTCCCCATATTGCAAGACGTTCTTTGGACCAATTTGCAGAGGATAATGTCAATCTCTTGCCATGGCCACCCCGATTTCTCGATCTTTCGCCCATCGAGCATGTTTGGGACATTATGGGGAGAAGACTGAGGAACTTGCTGCATCATCCGCAGAAGCTGCAAGCTCTACAGTACGAATTACAGGTTGCTTGGGACGCAATACCTCAAGAGGAAATGGACCATCTGCTAGAATCGATGCCACGAAGAGTGGGGGAGCGTGTAACCAATAGGGAGGGACAAACCCATTATTAATAAAAATTATGTTTATATTTCGTTCTTTTTCTTTAAAATTTTAATCAATTGCTACCTTTTAGTAGTTAAACGTTTCTGCCAAGTTAGGTCAAAAAATTCCTACCCTTTCTTGGTGTTGTGATTTCCATGTCACTGAGTATATTTATCTCCATTTTAAGGTTCTCAAATCCCTCTGTCCAAATGTTCATCAGTTCCTGGGCCATTTTGTGTGTACCTGGTATTAAAACTATGTCCTCTGTATATATGAGGTTGTCTATTTTCACTGGGTGTAGATTTTTATATATATATACACTTTTTGGCGTTTTCTCTTTAGTATTTTTTTTGTATTCTGTCCAGCACTATAATAAATAGCAGTGTAGTTAAATGATCCTCTTGCTTTATTCTCTTTCGCACTTCAAATAATCTTAATTTCCCTCCACTTGTTTGTACTGCGCTGTAGATTTTTTGATATACAGTTTTTATCACTTTTATTAATTTTCCTAGTCATTGTTTCTTCTTGTATCTATGTTGTCAAAAGCTGCTCTTAAGTCTATGAAAATTGAATTTAATGGTTTACCTATTTCTAATGCTCTGTCTATTAGGTTTCTTAGTATGCTGATATTATTGTTTGTTTGTCTTTGGGGTTGCAAAGCTGCTTGCTCATCTTCCATTTTTTCTTCAACTTCTATTCTCAATTTTCTCTCTATTATTCTTGTATAAATTTAGAAGTATAATGTAGACAGGCATGTGGGTCTATAATTATCACAATCTCATTGTTCCCCTTTTCTATATATTGGTATTATAAGGTTTTTCTGCCAATCTCTTGGTATCTGTTTTTCCTCCTAGGTTTCCTTACATATCTTCCAAAGACATGTAACCAACTGACTTCCTCCCCATTTTATCACTTCTGGTTCCACATTATCTTCTGCACATGCTTTTCCTATTTTTAGATTCTTTACTGCTTCTTCTTTATTTATTTTTGTAATTGGGTTGTTTTTTCTGCTAGTTTTTCTTCGCTTTTTACTTTTCTTCACACTTTTTTTGGTGTAATCCTCTATATCTTGTTCCTTTTTTGTTTCGTAATATTTTTTCATACTGCTTTTTTGGTCTTTACTAAATCTCTCACTTTCTCATTCCACCACTTTGTGCTGTTGTAATTTGTATTTATTTTTTTCTTTTCGCATATCTCTTCTGCTGCATGCTTCATGATCTCTTTAAATTTGATTCCGCATATCTTTTAAATTCCAGGTCTGATATGAGTCTTCCCCTCCACTGAACTCGGTCTCTATCTCTACCTGCTCTTAGTATTTAATCTTATTTCTTCGTTTTTCAGTATTTTACTATCTATTTTCCAGTACTGTTTCTTTTTTCATTGTGTATATTTCTAATGTTTGTTTTCATCATAATTAAATTGTGGTCTATACCTAATTCTGATTCCCCTATTACTTTAACCTCTATTATGAGATATTTGGTTTCTTGTATATACCTATCTACTGATTCTTGGCGGAAGAATGTATTTCCCATAGGAAGGGCACTAATTTGGCAGAATTAAATCATTTCTTTTCATTTTTGTTTAGTATTTTCTTGCCATCTTTTCCAACTGGTCCTATACTCCCCATTCCCATCCCATGATGGCGTTCCAATCTCCTATGATTATTATTTAGTAGATCCATGTATAAAGTACAAAAGGGGTATGTGCATGTATGTATGTATATTTGCCGCAAACTTACTGCAGCAAAAAGAAACACCCTACTGTAAACCAGGAGCAGAAATAGTAGTTTATTGCAAGTTTAATTGATAATAATAAGATATCTTTTGTGCCTGCTACTTGTATTAGTAATAATATTAATGAGGAATTAGTCTACAATGACTCTCCTTTTCCTCAAAATGTTACATCCTACTATTTTCAAGAATAAAATTTGGAACACACTGTACAAACTTACAAACTCCTACCAACAAAATGCTGATCTACTTACATTGCTGTTGCTGGCAACCCAGTAGGCAATTCCTCTGGACATCAAGGGCCATTCAAGCGGTTCCGAACTGTACATGTGGTTTTGAACACTTTCCGTTCCAGAAAACAGCATTTTGTACTGTAGTTCAAAAAACTTATCCCAAAAAGATAGCCTTGTGGCCGCTGTTGGAATCATTTCTGCTGATATCAAGTCCCGCTCTCTATCTTTTTGATCTTCAGCTATTTCAGAAAACACAAAATTAAAACTTTTTAAACAGATTATGTTTTTCCTATAATAAAACATGCAAAAATATTGTTTTAACTTATGTATTGCTATAAAGGAATCCTGTACTAAATAAACATTCTGTATGGAGTTAATGAGAAGTAAAACAAAAATAAAGCATCTACAGCCGTGGACCCTTTTACAAACTCACTATATTTTCCCATCACCTCTTATTTTTAGTCTTTAACTTCTGGCCAAGCTGTTCCAGATGTTTTTGTTGTTAATTATACTTACACTTGGTATAACGGTGCTCCTCTACATTCCAAATTGTGTCATCCTGGTTTATAATACGATCCGCTACCACTTCATGCTGATGGAATCCCCAGTCTGGTAACTGGCGGCCGCTGTATTTCAATGCCTGATTGGAATCAACATGTATCAATCTAACCAAAGATTGTATTGTGTGCCAAGTGTCTCCATTCTGTTCCCGATTCAGTATCTCCACTCTCCACAGATTCTGTGCAGGCATCGACACATTATAATCAATGTAACACGAAACCTCCTGGCATTGAGGGGACATAGGAGCAGCCACATCATGTGAATTCAAGGCTCGACTAGTCAAACCTAAAACGCCATTTTTCAAACTGTCCGAAAGTAAACACACCCGAAACACTAACCATGAACCAATTGCACAGTATCTCCATGTTTTATCGAATCAACAGGTTGCTCAACCACAAGATCATTTTTGTCTGGTCTCTTGACAATCCACCAATTATTTACATCCTTGAACGAATAACAGGTGACTTGTTGCTGATGGCTTGAGCCCCTTTTGTCTGCATAACGAATTGGGTAAACATGAGCATGTGAATGCAGCCAACAAGTTCTTCCATGCGTGTGCCTAAAATTTCAGTTGTATTTCTACACTCCAAAAACGTTTTTACTTTACCTTAAAGTGATTTGAGATCCATGTGCAACCACCAGAGGCTGCCCTTTTGTTATGGAAGCCAGGCCACCTTCTAGTGAAGCTTGAAAAGCACTTGTCATAATGCTATCATGTGGCCCCGCTTTATATAACAAGTTTAAATGTACATAAAAAATACCCAAGTAGACTAGTGCGGGGACAACTACTCCTACGAAGGCTTGAGCAATAAATCTTACAATTAGGGCTCTATCGGCAACTTTTGGGGAAGACAGAGAAATCCAAAAATCACGAGCTAGTATAGCTAAACCTAAACAACAGGAATAAAATCCTGTGTATTTAATACAGAGAGCACAGGTGAATGAAACTGATGCTAAAATCAGCCAAAACCACCAAAATATACCGTACGGTTTTTCATAATATTTGCGGAATTTCAGTAATGCAAGTAAACCAAATAAGGCAAACAGTAACAACATAGATTCCATTAAAATAAATCTGCTTTGTGTCAGAACTGCGTTGTCCAACAGCAACAGCAGGCTCGCTAGTAATGAGGTCCATTGAGATAAACCTAGTTCTAGCATCAAATGGTAAACGACAGGAATAATTAAACTTCCACTAAATGCAGGTACAAAACGCAAAGCAAATAATGGTACAGATTCACCGTATGTACTTCCTATTCTATCAAATTTATATTTTCCATCAAACCCTGCATAATAAGCAGCCACTGCTATTAACTGCTTTCCCAAAGGTGGATGCGAGTCAAAGAAAAACGTATTTCTCATATAGAGGGAGACATATTTTCCATAATGCAGCTCATCAAACCTAAAACAAAACAATAAAATTACCGCAGTGAAAATAAGATTCTTCACAGAAACTTACACAATATTTTTCGGTTCTTGCAGTTTGTACATTCGTGTAAGCAAACTGCATAGAAATAAACATATCGAAATTAAGTCAACTTCACAACTAATTCTACATATTTTCTCGGCAGTAGAACATTCCAGCTGTTGATCATCGGTGGATTTCTGCTGGGAACACGGTTTATCTTCATTTACATCAGGAGTTGATTCCCCATCACCTTCTTGCCTCTCAATTTTTCCATTTTCTATTAATTTTTCGACATACTTATCTTCCCCTTGAGCTTTTACTGGTTTAGGTTTGATTTTGCCACCTTTGCGATTTCGTACGGTATCCATGTGTTTTTAACATTTGTCCTCAAAACCTGGTAAAAAGTTGCAAATGGACACTTGATGGACACATCAACAAATCCTGTAAAAGGTCAACAACCTTGAATGTCTCATAAAATAAAACTAACAGGACTTTCGCTATGACATTTTGAGAATGGGTAGTTGCTGGTTAACATTATCTTTCTAAATACTAAAGGTACTTAGGTATCAATCAACATTTATGAGTAATAGGCAGCTTTCTAAAATCGTTTGCAGTCCAAATATTTAAAATTCACTTTTGTATTAGGTTATATTTTTCATCTACTTTATTGAAAATGTAGGCTCGTGATATAAAATTCCCATTAGTTAAATATGGATTCTAATACTTATATTATAAAACAATAATTATATTTTATTAAATAATTAAAATCCAAACATTAATATTTCATTAAAAAAAACGAATGACT
Organism: Limonius californicus; assembly: GCA_014611495.1. Classification (NCBI taxonomy): domain Eukaryota; kingdom Metazoa; phylum Arthropoda; class Insecta; order Coleoptera; family Elateridae; genus Limonius; species Limonius californicus. The sequence continues at coordinate 23,161 of JABXWE010002901.1, read as the reverse complement.
ATTTAAATCCATTCTGACCCTTTCGATTATGAATAAATTTCATTAATAAACGGCTAATTTTAGTAGGATTTAAGATTATTTAACACCGAAAAAGGTTTTGTGAGCTAAGTATTTATTTGCCTATACTCCCAAAATCTTGGTTAATATCAAATTAATATTTTACAGAAGGGTACCTAAACTTCATTTACACAAAGTATTTGATTAAAAAATATATAAATATCGTTTCCACTATAAAGCTGCTAATAAAAAAATATATTTTGTAATTTATTAAGTGCTCTAATCTACACCTAACGAGCGCATTTTGCCATTGTTGTCCTATACCTTAAGGGCGAAATACTAATAATACTATGCTGCGTCCTGCCCCGAATATTCCATTACATCAAAAACCCATGATGTGATTTGTTTATCATTAGAATTTCAGGTTATAAATTTATATTTATAAATTTTCGAAGATAATGGACAGCAAAGAACCAAATCAAAATTGTCCGATCTGTTACAAACGTTTTTCCTTGGGAGACATAGAATATCATGTCAATAAGTGCATTTTTTTAAACTGTAATAAAACCGAAGAGATCACGCACAAACGAAAACGCTCTCCTTCACCGGCTAATTTTAATGGTAAACGAAATTGTAGTGAAATAAAACCGTCTGATTTACACAGTACTGTAACAAATAAAAATTATCGTTCTCTAGACAAAGTTATACAAGGCCAAGATAATACTCTTCCATTTACATCAATCACCGAGTATACACAGCCAAAAGCGTTATGTGATATAATCGGTCAGAACCAAGCGTTGGGCAAAAATACCTTTTTACGGTCACTACTGGAAGAAAATGAAATTCCCAATATCATTTTATGGGGACCGCCAGGCTGTGGAAAAACTTCTCTAGCCAATGTCATAAGTGAAATTTGCAAGAGAAATTCACATCAGTACAGTTATAGTACTACATGTGCTGTAAACTGTGGTGTTAAAGAAATAAGGGACATTATATCTGCAGCTACGAAGGACCTGCATAATGGACGAAGAACAGTACTATTCATGGATGAAATACACAGATTTAACAAAAGGCAACAAAAATTGTTACTTATACACATTATCAGAGGTCATATAATATTAGTTGGGGCCACTACAGAAAACCCATCATTTGCTCTTAATGGTTCGCTTTTAAACTGTTGCAAAGTAATTGTAATGGAGAAATTAGAACCACATTCTTTAATTTCAATTATCGAAAAAGCTCTAACTGCTCTAAATGTTGGAATTCTAGATGATGAAAATACGATTCGAAACATGTATCAAACAAACAGGTAACTGTACAAATAGCTTTGCATCATCTCCAACTAAGGGGTTTAATTTTAGTGTTTGTGTTCACCGATCGGCGATCAAATGGCTGGCTGATACAAGTGATGGTGATGCAAGAATATCTTTAAACAACTTACAGCTAGTTTTACAACACACGAATGGTAAAAAGCTTTTAAGAATCAGAGACATAAAAGATCAAATAAAGGTAAGCATTTTTAATTGTTTTATTTTTAAATTGATATTCAAGATATTCTAGAAATCTCACCTCTTGTATGATCGTAATGGGGAAGAACATCATAACATCATCTCTGCCATGCATGAATCAATAAAAGGCTACAATGATAATGCTACAATTTATTGGACTACTAGGATGCTTGCAGGAGGCGAAGACCCCATGTACATAGCTAGAAGATTAATAAGAACTTCAAGTGAAGATACAGGTAGGTACGAATAACATTTTTGGGATGGTTAAAATGATTTTATTTATTGTCTATATACCTTTTTTGACGATTATTGTTTAGGCAATGCTGATCCAAAAGCTCTACAGTTAGCAGTAAGGACCATGCAAGGCTGTGAAATGTTAGGAAAACCCAATGCTGATGTTTTAGTAGCACAATGTGCAATTTATTTAGCTCGTTCTCCAACAAACAAACAAGCTATATCAGCTCTTACTTTAGCCAAAAAAGTTATTTCTGAATGTCAGGGACAACAACCTACAGTCCCTCTACATTTACAGGATGTTCCATTAAAATTGTTGAAAGGATTGAGTAAGTACTTTATTAATGACCTTGCACGTTTTCAAATTTTAAGTTTTTTGTGGCATACATACAAATTTTAATGTGTAACCATTACGATATAGTCTAATCAAATTCAATGTTTCAGATATGGAGAACATCGAAGGAACGAACAAATCTTATATGCCAAAGGGCCTTGAATATGTAAATTTCCTTTAACAATTTAATGTAAAAATAAAATAATACATTTTTACCTGATTTTATTATTATTACGTAACTAAAATATCCTTGACAACGGTTGGGAAGGAGACGTTTACCGCACTTGTGCTTTCGAGGTTTCCAAAAAACACATGTGTTTTTTGTTTACAGAAATGTCAAATTGAATTACAGAAATGAATTAATAATGCGTTTTTTTAATGGCGCCCAAGAACAATGAAGCAATCAACAAACCTTAGCAACGTCGTAAAATGACGATTTGACGGGATATAATCAATTTTTTATGAATTTTAATCACATTATAATAATTTTTTCAGTTGTAGGTAAAATGTTGTTTATATCACGTGCCGAAAACAATTCCATATACTCATGCAGATTTCCGCACTCGGCCTTCGGCCTCGTGCGTCAAATTCTGCACTTGTATGTAATGAATTGTTTTCGGCACTTGTTATAAAAATAACTATGGCCAGTAATTGCCATTATACCAAATTCTTATAAGGGCAAAGCCGCAATTTCTCATTTAAAAAATTAAGGTTATGTGTAATTCAAAAGATAGCAATATAGTTACACATATTTACAAAATGGAAAACAAAGATTCATACCAACAATGTCCAATTTGTTGCCGAGAATTTCCAGTGAGCGATATTGAGCGCCATGTAAACAAATGTTTATTCTTAAATTCAGCTGAACCTGAAGACAAGCAAAAGCGCAAGCGGTCACCTTCTCCAGGCCTTCTTAACGGGTCCCTCGGTAAGCAAAAATCGTTTGACCAACCTCGCACTTCAGTTTCGCCCACCAGAAAACTAAAGAATGAAACAATATCCAAACCTACAACAAGCAACCGTAAAAAAGAAGACTTTAACCAAGTCTGGGATCCAACTTATCGAAGTTCAGATAAAATTAAGAACGAGAAGGCTATGTCATTTATAACACCACTAGCAAAACAGGTACAGCCAAGAAGTTTACATGACTTCTTTGGACAGAATCATGTATTGGGCAAGGAATCGGTTTTGCGGTCCTTGCTAGAAAAGCAGGAAATTCCAAATATGATTCTTTGGGGCCCACCAGGTTGTGGAAAAACGTCTTTAGCTAATGTTATTAATGAAATTTGTAAAGCCAATCCAAAGAAATTCCGATATGTTGGGATGTGTGCGGCAAATTGTGGTGTTAAAGAGGTGCAAACTATTGTCACCGCAGCTAAAGGAGAATTAAAATTTGGAAGGCGAACAATATTATTTATGGATGAAATACATAGATTTAATAAAAGGCAACAAGATGTCTTCTTACTTCATGTAGAAAAGGGTGATATAACTTTACTTGGAGCCACAACTGAGAATCCATCCTTTAGTTTAAACAACGCTCTTTTAAGTCGTTGTAGGGTAATTGTCCTGGAGAAACTGCAAACGCCAGACTTAGTATCTATTGTAGAGAGAGCGGTATGTTCCTTGGGTGTTGATATAATTAAAGATGAGCAGGTCTCGCATAATTTACCACAAAATAAAGGGTAAATTAACATTTCTTCAATTTGAGGTTGAAAATTATGGCTTATTATATTTTAGACTTCGTATTCAGCAATCAGCAATTTCTTGGTTGGCAGACACAAGTGATGGGGATGCAAGAATAGCCCTTAGTAACTTGCAATTAGTATTACAGCACAATAGTGAAAAGAATAAACTTTTGACAATCGATGACATAAAGGATGGAATAAAGGTAAAAATTACACTTTCTACACTATTAAACTTTTGTTTTGATGAGGCAGACAGTGTAAAACAGTAGCTTCTGATGTACTTTGATGGATGAAGTTTTGTTCCAAAGTTAAATTTAGAACTAATTTTTTTTTAATAGTTGCTTACATTTACATCTATTTAGAAAACACAACAGTGTTTTCCTGCTTGTTTGCATGTTTTGGTATAAATAATATCTTTGAAAATAGGCCTTTTAAATATTCAGCTACCAAATACTGTCTATTATTATATTTAAAAAAAAACTAAAATAATACAATGTCCAGCAATGTATTAATTAACAGGAAACTGTTCCAGCAATCCCATTTTGTGTGTCATTTATTTTTTATTTTTCAACTGGAAACTAGCTGCAACTAGGTTAGGGAATCAACAGAATATTTATTTATTTATTAATAGAAGTCAAGATCCAAGAGCAGAAGCTCGTTATTGGATTGTGCTCCTTGGTTTACAATTCTACATTTTAGTTAATGTTAACATGTTTATTATTACTATGATAAAGATAACTACCTAGTCTAAGTTACTATTAAATGTATTTTGGAAGATTATCTTTCATCCATTGCTTGATTTGCTTTTTAAATTTGCGTGGATTCTTTTCATCCTTGCTAGTGTTAGGTATGGCATTATATGTTGTCACCATTTTATGCTTTTTATTGAGTCTATGAATCTTCCTACAATTGCGGGTGTTGTGTTCGTGCACTTGTTCGTTTGTGATTAGCACTGTAATTGAGGTGTTTTGCGCGTGGACTCTTTTATGGGTGAAAATGATGATCTAGAGGTCTCTTACGGCTTTTAGCGGCAGTATGTCAGTCTCCTTATACATGTCCTCCCTGTGGTACCGTGGTGGTAAGTCGTATATGTTTCTAATTGCTCTGTTCTGAATTGTTTCTAGGGTGTGAATTTGTTGGTTGCTTGTATTTGCCCAGACTATTATTAGATATTTTAAGTGACTATGTATTAAGGCATAGTATATTGACTTCCGAGTCGCTTCAGTGGTAACTGGCGCCATTCTTCTGAGTATTCCTGTAATTCCTGATATTTTTTTCCTGATACCATCAATATGTTTTTCCCATTTAAGGTCATTCGTTATTGTTAGTCCTAAAGAACGTGCCGATGTGGTTTCTTTTATATCTTCACCTTTTATATTTAATTGTCTAATATGGTTCACCGGAGTACTGGTTATTATCATGTAGTTTGTTTTTTTGATGTTAATTGTTAATTTATTAAGCCTCAACCATTCGGTAATTGTGTTGAGATCTTCATGCATATCATTAAATAAGGTAGTGGGAGCCATACTCTTGTAGAAGATATTCGTATCATCTGCGAATAACTATATTTTTCCTTTAAGTTCACATTGACTAATGTCGTTAATATATATTAGGAAAAGCAGGGGGCCCAGTACTGATCCTTGAGGTACCCCTTAAACAATCTCTATTTTGTATTATAATGAATTTTTTAATGTTATGTTCATTATAAACTTATGCTGGTCTGATAATAGGCTTTCAGCAATTCCAAACCTTTAAAAGTGACTTTTCTTGCGACTCGAAATACTGCTGTTTCCACTTCAAAATTGTTCATAAACTTTCTACCCCTTATTTGTCAGTTTGGAGATTTAATTATAGAAAAATCGCTAGAGGCTATGTCAAGGCTATAGGGTGAGTGGCTGGCCTCAGTAAAACCACATTAATACATGGCGGCAGCTGCAACTCTGGAGTTGTGCGAGGAGGCGTTGTCGTGAAGCAGTAAGATTCCCACAGTGACAGTGTCCTCATAATTTGTTTATACAGTTTCCGTATCAAGCTGACATAATATTAAACAGTTATTGTGACTTAACTACAAATATTCATTTATTTCCTGAATATGTAAATGAAATTTTTCTTTGCTGTTTCTATTTCATGGATTCTTGTTTGGTTTCCAAAGTCCAATAATGGATCAACAGTTATAATGTGATATGAAATATCTTTATTTCTGTTCAGTACATCCCACTTGTTTTTCCTTATCCAAGTCAAAAAGGTTTCTCGGTACCCACCTAGCAGTACTTTTGACAGATTAAGATGCGCACGTAGAATCCCTTCAACAAACGAAACAACAATTTTTGCAGCTATTAGCAAAAACAATTTTCCCAACAAAAGCAATGTTTTTTCATCCGTGGTCACTTCGGTTGGTCTCTTTGACCTGGGTTCTTCTGTCAATTTTGAAGCAGTGCTTTCCAACATAAGAAATTTAATGACAGTATATATAATTTATCTACGGACAATCATAGTTTTTTACCTGTTGTGACTGAGATTAATATTAACATATTTGATTCCACTGTTGGGCACAGGCCTCCCCCTCTTCTCTCCTTTTCGTCTGATCCCCCGTTTTCTCACACCATTGTTTCCCTGCCTTTTAACCAGTTTCTTCTGCCCATTTTATTCATAGTTGTCCATTGTGTTGTCCATCTCCCTTCCAACATGGCCTGCCCAGTTCCATTTCATTTTTTGCACCGTTTAACCACCTCTTCCATCCCTGTTCTCTTAATTTCTGTATCCTGACTCAGGTCTTCCAGGACTACATTTAGAGCTGACCATACCTCAAGTTTGCCAATCTTCTCTCTGTGATTTCTATTCCATGCCTTTGTCAGTTCACTTTTCTGAAACTTTGTTGTAGTCTACAGGTTAACAGATCCGAGGATAGCGGGTCCTCTTGCCTCACTCCTTCTAGTTTTAAATATTCCCCCTCTCTGTCAATTCTAATCTTTCGCTTCCCTTGCTTGTCAATTTCATTCACGATCTTGGTGCTGTCGAATTAGTGCTTCAAGCATTGGTTCATGTTGTAAGCTAAATCCTGCCTGTTCTGGAGGCTGGTTTTTATTTAGTATCTCGATGATTCTTCCTTTAATAATTTAAAACTTTATAAATAATAGATATCTGACTTATGGGTCTGTAGTTCTTTATTTCTTCTCTTTTACCCTTCTTGTGATTTAATATTGTTGTCGTGCTCTTCCATTGCTCTGAAATTCGGGCTTCCGCTATTATTTTGTTAGTATTTTTAGTAGTTCCAGTGCCTCTAACAGCAAGCCTTTCAAGTCTTTATTTGTTATTCCTTCTGGTCCTGGTACTTTATCTCTTTTTAGTTTATCTATTGCTGTATATATTTCTGCTGTTTCGACTTGTTGCCATGTTTTTCTAGTTATCTTCGCTTAGTCTCTTGTCAGTAGCTCCTTATAATAGTCGGTTGCTGCTTGTATTATACTTGCTTTTTGTATATTCTCATTCTTGTTTTTCAGCTAACTATCCTATGTTTGCCTTCCTGTAGATCCTTTCTTAGTTTCTTGGTCGATTCTGTGTCTTCAATTATAGTTTCAATCTTTTCTTCTTCATACTTCCTTATGTTCTTCCTAATTTTCCTCATTTCTAGTTTGTTCAGCTCTGAATATAGTATTGTATCTCTATTATTCTTTTTTCCTAATTTCTTCTCTCTTCCTGAGTACATCCTTTGTGGTCTATATGAGCCTACCATCCTGGGATCTTCTTGCTTTTATTACTTTTTTCTTTATTCTTTTATACAATCTTGAATCAGTTTTTATAATTCGTGTATGTTTATCTTCTTCATTCTAGAATTAAGCAGTTTTTTCTACAGCTTGTTAGTGAATTCTTCGCCGTTTATGTAGCTCTCTCCTTACGTTCCTTTCTTGATCTTTTCATTCTTTCTTTAGCGACTTTTTTCTTACTTACTGACATAGTCAATTTTACTATTCTATGATCACTACTCAATTCAAAGTAGCTTACTCTCTCAATTTTTGTAATAAATTCCATATCTGTGAATAGTATGAAATCTATTTCGTTTTTATAGAGTCCGATTGAGGATTTCCGCGTGGACTTCTACCCCATTCTGGCTTTGAAGAAGGTGTTTGTTATGTATAACTTGTGTTCTACTCTCAAAAGCCTCCATAATATCTTCATCTCTTTCCCTGTATCCAATTTTCTGTTGAAATCGCCCATTTTTGTTACACTATACAGTGCTATTTCCAAGTCTGTAGAATTAATCTACCTTTTTCTCTGCTGCAGCTTCTACTGGCGCATACCCTTGTATAAATCTGAGCCTTTTGCTGCTTGATATTTTGATTGTCACTATTACTTTTCTACCTGTATACCTATAAATCTCTTCTATTGCAATTTTTAAATTCTTCTTGTTATAGAACTCTATTCCACGTTTACCCTTTTCTTTCTCCTTTGGTAAATAATAGGTATCCTGACTTTCTTTTATTTATTTATTTATACACTTTGCTTCCGTTCTTGATTCCAATATGCCTAGTATATCAGAATTGGTTTAATGTAATACCTATTCTATCTGGACTAGCCTTTCTTCTGCTTTTAATGTTAATTTAATGGGAATAGTCTCTAACCTCCCTGTTGCAGGGCTTCTAGCAAGCCTGTTTCTAAAATTTGTATGAGCTTTCTCTATGTCCATGGACTTACCGTCGTCATTTGGTCTAATACCCGTTTAGTATATTGTTTTTTTTTTGATATTTTTGTAAATCGTTTGGTCTTAAAAGCATCTACATTTGCAAAAAAAAGGAATAGTGTGACAGATATTTCTGAAGGGTAATTCAAGGTTTGAAAAACCAAAACTCTTAGAAAGAACGCACTGGGAAATATTCCCTGTATAAATGTGCCACCTGCAATTAATTCTGTACCTCTTTTTTCTGTCATACACTTTTCTCCACCGCTAGGTACCTTATATGTTACTAATTTTAGTTAAAAAATTATTTTGGTTTCTAGAAATCACATCTATTGTATGATCGTAAAGGTGAAGAACACTACAATATAATTTCAGCCATGCATAAATCAATAAGAGGATCCGATGCAAATGCAGCACTATATTGGACAACACGAATGATTGTAAGTGGGGAAGACCCCCTTTTTATAGCTAGAAGGATGGTGCGAGCTGCAAGTGAAGATATAGGCGAGTAAAATTATATCCACCAACAGGTATTCTAAAGATTGATTTTCCAGGCAATGCTGATCCTAATGCGTTGCAACTGGCAATCAGTACAATGCAAGGGTGTCAGCTAATTGGTATGCCCGAAGCAGACGTTTTATTGGCACAGTGTGCGATTTACCTAGCTCAAGCTCCAAAGTCAAGGGAAGCTGATTCTGCTTTAGCAAATGCAAAGCGTGTAATTTCTGAGTGCCAAGGACCACAGCCATCAGTTCCTATGCATCTTCGTAATGCCCCAACAAAATTGATGAAGGATTTAGGTATGAATAAAAAAGTTCACATTGTTCACAGCAAGTTATTAATAGCAGTTTGCTTAAGTTTAATTTGGGATTTTATTTAATTGTAAAATTACAGGTTATGGGAAACTGGAAAAAGGAGCTCAACAATCTTTTATGCCTGCGGGTTTAGAAGATGTTTCTTTCTTTTAGTAACTCTAGTTTGTATCTGACACCTGTTAAATATGTTTATACTGAATTAAAATAAAAATATAGATTTTATAAAACAAATATACCATAAATATAATTTATTTATTGCTAGAATGAGGAAAATGATGCACTATAAAAGTGCCTAAATCTCTTTCTCTCCGAGTATTCATTCAGATTAATTAGATTGATTTAATGTTCTATGCTTTCCTGGTTTGGGTTAACCTATTAATTTCTCTATAGCTTCCGCAACCGGCATTGTCCATTAACTGCTTTACAGATTAACCATTTAATCTACCTACACATTAATTTTGAATTTTTAGCCAAAAAATAATTCATTTTTTTTCTTACATAAATCTGGTACACATGCAATTAATAAATAGAAAAAATTAATATTCTTTTTGAAAATATGTATAGTGTATTTATCTTGGTAGGGCCATAAATAAAAAACTACCTTTTTAAATATTTTTTCTAAAATCTCTATTATTTAGTATACTGTATAGTATACACATATATAGGGTTCGGATTTTTAGGCATCTGCCTTTTCCGTTCTAAAGCAGGCAGACAACTATTTCTTATACTAAAATGTAATACGTCGATTTTTGATAACATTAAACCAAATATAAAATTGCTTAAAATGCCTATTTCAAAGATGTCGTGCCTATTTCTAAAAACATGTTATGGAATAGCTTATTTTTAGGGTTTAATGCCTACAATTCGCCTAAAATCTATTTTAATGCAGTGCTGCAATTGCCAATTCTAGAAAACGCATAGTTTCTTAATTTATGCAAAATATTTAATACCTTCTTCTAGTTTTCGAGGAAAGGTTTTGCAGGAATAGTAGGATTACATTTGGAATTTCCCATTGTATAGGAATTATTGTGTAGACGATGGCCTGTCACCTGAACGCAGTAAAATCTAAATACTGAGGGGTGGAACAGCACTGACGCAGGTTTGTACGTTTATTTCGTTTCAAATAATCGTAGCGAATACGTCTTCTATTTTTGAGAACGCATTATTGTTTAATATTTTAAGTGAAAATGCCAAATACTGAATCAAGTTTGAGTTCCAACTTACGACGTTTAGTGGAAGAAAGTCAGTGTTTTACAACGGATGGAAGAGTTTTATATTGCCAGGACTGCTCCAAAAGAGGTATTTTATTATATTATACTTACATATTTATTGTAGTAGGATATCAATTAGTTGAATTTATTTTTAATTAGGTGAAATGTTCAAAAAAATACCATCTGGACCAACATTTGAAAACTTTTATTCATATGTCCAACAGTAAAAGGCAAAGAAATAGTGTTCAAACATTCTTAACAAATGTTGGTTCGAACTCTGTGAAAAATCAATTTTCATTTGATTTGTGTGAAGCACTATTAACCGCAAATATTCCCTGGAATAAATTAGAATGCGATAAGTTTAGAGAATTTTTAGAAAAGTACACCAAACACAACATACCTCGTGAATCAAATGTAAGGAAAAACTATCTAAATGTTTGTTACCAGCGGAAAATCAATTTCATCCGCGAACAAATAGGAAACAATAATATCCGGGCCGCGGTAGATGAAACTACGGACGCAAAACGGGCAAGCAATAGCCAACATGGTAATAGGAAAATTAGATTCGGATGACGTAGGGGTTCCCTATTTAATCTGCAGTAAACCATTAGAAAAAACAAACAACGTTACAATGTCACGTTTCATTAACGATTGTTTTCGTTTTCTGTGGCCAAATGGGGGAAATTATGCAAAAGTAAGACTGCTTCTCACCGACGGTGCGCCGTATATGTTAAAAACTGGAAAAAATTTGGAAGTGTTTTATCGTAACATGATACATTCTACTTGCCTTGCACATGCCTTACATTTAGTAGCTGAAACTGTGCGTGAAAATTATCCAACGATAAATAAATTAATTTCAAAAACAAAAACAGTTTTCTTAAGCCCCTCTTCGGAGAGAATTATATCGCGAAATGTGCCCTGAATATGAATTACCACTCCCACCAGAACCAGTTATCACACGCTGGGGGACATGGTTGGAAGCAGCCATATTTTACCACGAAAATTTTCAGAAAATTAAAACTGTAATAGAAATCATTGACGAAAATGCGGACTGTTCGTCAAAAACAAAAGAAGCCTTTCGAAACTCAGCTATTCAAGCTGAGTTAACATACGTGGTTTCACATTTTAAAATTATTCTACAAACTACGAAAGCTTTGGAAGCATGAGCAGAACCATTATGCGAAAATATTCGCAGGATAGAGTATTTGAGGAAAAACTTCAAGGACGCACCAGGAAAAATTGCAAAAATCGTTGCCAAACGCTTGGAAGAAATTTTAATAAAAAATCCCGGATACTCGCGTTTATTAGAAACTGCCCAAATTTTGTCAGGTGAGTCAACAAACATTCCTCTAAAAATGACCAGCGCAGAACTACCATGTTTCAAATATGCCCCGGTTACCTCATGCGATGTCGAGCGTTCGTTTTCAAGACATAAACAAATTCTTACGGACAACAGAAGAGGATTAACACCAGAACATATAGAAAAAATGTTAATATGTTACGTTAATCCTTAGTCTCTTTTTAATGTAAAATGTATAGTCAGTGTTTTTACACCAAATTTATGTTATTCATCCCAATTATAGGTACCTCAAATTTTCTTTTTGTATCAATTAACAGTTTTTAATTTTTAGATTTGTTACATGCTTATTTTTGCCTAGATAGTGCCTATATTGCATTTTTTAGGTACCTTTTTGCCTGCCTATAATGAGCATATTTAATGCCTAAAAATCCGAACCCTACACATATATAAAATGGAAATTTGTATTAATTATCCTTTTTGCTGTTTTCAAAGCATCAGTGTGGTGCTACAAAAATTCCCAGTGGCGTAGGTAGATATTTATGTTCGTTTCCATGAAGAACAAATACTGTTCATAATATGTCTATAAATATTTTATATGTGAACAATTTTGAAAATAAAAAACACGACATATTTATTTTGGTATCCGAAAGTATTTACCGTATTAGTTTTATAGTAGAATATTCATGTGATAACAACGCACAATAATGATAAACTCTAAAGTTTATATCATTTTTAGTTTGTTTTAGTAATTCGGTAGTGCTGTCGACATCTATTATTTAGTAGAAAAACTAATCGTGCAAATGTATCCTCAGTTGCCTGCTTCAGGGACGGGCAAATGAAATTTGGGTAGCAAAATAATGTGGTCGCCCATGTGACACACGAGCACGTGCAAAATTGCCAATAAGGGGTGCTCGTGTCAGATACGGGCATTTACATTAAGTGGTTAATCTAGGTCTTCCTCTAGCATTTTACCCATTTAGCCTACCTTCCATAATTGTGAGTCTTAAGAATGTGTCCTGTATGTTGGTCCCTTCTCTCCAGATTTTGAAAGTTTCTTCTGTTTTGTTTAGAATTTCTTAATAAGTGAGCCACTTTTAGCATCCTCCTAAGGTCACCAGATTTCAAAGGCCTGTAGTATTTTCTTCCCTTGTTTTCCTATCGTCGCGTTTTCATTTCCATATAGAGCAATGCTCCAGAAATACGTTTCCAGGAATCTCTTGCAGTAATACTTTTACGCCTAACAAACTTTTCTTCTTGTAGAAAGCCTGCTTGGTCTATTGGATTTAGTTTATTATTTCTTTTTTACATCTGCCAGTTTAATTCATTTTGATACCTAGATAGCAAAATGATTCCACCTAGTGCCGGTTTCATCTAGCTAATTGTATTCATATACTTCCATTATTTGCCGCAAACCATACCCTTTGCATTGTTGTTGTTAACTTATAATAAACTTACCTTTGATTTGGTTGCTTCTTCGTAGAGTGGTTTCTCTTACGAGACATAGCGATCTTCTCTTCTATGCTTATGTTGCGCGTTTTAATGTACAACAAACTTAATGAGAGGCTCCGAACCACGAAATATATAAATACTTCTACTCCAGACAAGATTTACTAGGCAAAATACCTCGCTGATTTGCCTTTTCCCCACGAGGAGAACGACCGTTAAAGATCTGACCTCTAGCCCACGGCTGCCTTGATTTAATTTGCTGTAAAGTGTAAACAGTAATGTGTTGTGAAGCGTATAATTACCTCCCATTTCTTACTAGTTGCCCAGAGGGATAAACATAACTTACTGTCCTGGAAACAGTCTCAGAAAATGCATGAATATTCTAATTTGCGCCACCCTAAAATAACAATTTCTGCTTCAGTGAAAATATTCGCGTCTGTAATCACTAGTGTGATGGTAGCTCAGTTGGCAGAGCGCTTGTTTTCTGAGCAAAACATCGATTCTGGTTTGGGTTCGAAACCCCAGCATTACCACACAACTTATAAAAATCTTGTGCTGGAACCCACCACACACAATTTCTCAATCCGGTTAGTAACCGTAGGATCTAACGCTAAAAACCAAAGGCTTGATATTTCTTGTAAAGCTTGGTCCTCTTGGCTTTTTCACATTCAAGGAGTGACCTAAGGTTCTATTAAGTGTCTTGAAAGTAACTAAAATAAGCTTGGTCTATTGTCATTACAGCTATACTCACATGTGGACTTCTATATACCATCTCGTAAAAAATCAAGATCAAGAAGTTGTGCAAAATCAATCTATGTCTATTATTGAACTTAATTTAGCAATTTTTACATTACCTACTATTACACAATTACCATAACTACTAAAAACATAATGAATAGATAAAGTCGGTTCCAAACTGCTGAATTCTTATAGATCAAATCAAGGGCGTATCCAGCTCAAACTGGAAGGGGCAGCACCTGCAGTAGAGCATTCTGGCTTGACCGACGACCCTGTAGTATTAGCCTCGATTATACATCTTTTCCTCACTTGCAGTAGAGCGCTTCGGCTTGACCAGCACCCCTGTAGGTCTGTATGATACCTCTTCTCCTCTCCCTTTGGCTTAACCGGCGACCCTGTAGGATCTATCCTTGATAATACATCCTTTGTCTGCCTGCAGTTTGAAAGCTATTGACGCCCCTGTAGGTTCTATCTTCAACGACATACCCTGCAGTTTGAACGTTCTAGCTTAATTGAGACCTCTGTACAATTTTCCCACCAGGTTAACTTCTTTCCTGTTACTGCTTCTTCGTCTTGGGGAGTGTTTAGGAAGATAGTCAAAGGTTGAGTGTTCCATTCCTTCAACAAGCAAACTTACACGATGCATTACCCTGACTAGGATTTCATTAGTTTCCCTAGTCTGTATAGGTGGGTACCAGTGGTAAATAATAAAAAATAAAGCCCGCTTGCAGCCACACTTTTGACCATAAGGAACATTTCATAAAATAAATTTATTAAACCTCTACAGCGTTTTATTTATCTAGTTCAGTTACATAGATTACAAACCGGTTACTACATAAAAACGAATAAGAAACACAGAAAGTTCCTTTTGAACAATTACGTGCTGTGGAATTTTTTTAGCATTGGGCAAAATTCCGTAGACCCAACAAAATATTATGAGCAAAAATCCCAATATATAATAATGAGTGGAACAAAGGAAAATTAACCGTTATTTATAAGCAAGAAAGATAAAGTTGTTAAAATTAAACCAGTGGAAAGTGTAATACACTTAGGAACAGAGGTAACATCAGACGGAAAAATTAATAGTGAAATAAATAGGAAACTATCAATAGGGTGCAGGTGCGTGGGTGTTTACAGTAACTTACTAAAATCAAAAGTTCTTTCCAAGCCACCCAAACTAAAGCTGTATAAAACCACTACAAGACCAGTAGTTCTATATGCGAGTGAGTGTTAGGTTATCACACAACAGGAAGAAAATAAAACACAAACGTGGGAAAGGAAGATACCAAGGTCAATGTGCGGAGGAATAAGAGAAAATGACAGGTGCTCTATCATGACACGACAATAATACAAGTAATTAAACAAAACAGAATAAGATGGATTGGACATCTAACCAGACTACCAAACAAAAGAACAGCAAAAGAAGTATATAAAACTGAGTCAGAAGGAAGGAATAAACGAGGTAGACCCACACTTAATTGGAAAGAAGAAGAAGAGCAAGATTTGGAAAAACTAGAAGTTACAAACTGGGAATTAGCAGCACTGGAAGGTTGAAATGGAGGAAAATAGTTGAAAAAGCCAAGGGCCTCTAGCGCTGAAAATTAGTTAATTAAATCTCTACAGTGTTTTATTTATCAAGTTCACTTACATAGATTACAAAGCGGTTACTACATAAAAACGAATAAGAAACACAGTAAGTTCCTTTTGAACAATTACATGCTGTGGAATTTTTTTAGCATTGGTTAAAATTTCGTATACCCAACAAAATATTTAGGATATTAAAATATTAACTGGTTGAATTCTAGTTTATATTCGTCACCTAATTAGGTACTAGTAATGCAAGCACAGTTCTTGGATATAATGAATTTTTACTAGCTGAAGTTTTTGATATGTTGCAGTTACACCATTCTACTTACCATAAATATACTGTAAACTGATTTTTAAATTATATTTTATTAAGCATGATAAATCCAGTAATGCAGAGTAGATAAATTATCAACTCTTTGATATGCTCAAGATAACGCAACAGCAGAATTATTAGTCTTTGCAATGAATAAACATTGTGAAAATATTACGTACAAAACACAAAACATAATCATCCAATTATTGTGCAAGACCACATAAAATGTAAATTAGGATCACATTTCATGTAATACACAAATTGGGCATACTTAAGTACTTCATATTGTGCCTTTTATTTAAAGACTTCAGTAAATTGAATTTTCATTCATCCAATCATAATCGTAATCCTCGTTTCTACCGCTTACGCAGTGTCGAGACGATGTGAGGCAAGGCTAATCTACTTCTGCTACGCACAACAGGGCCGGCTCTGCGGGTTACCGTGTTGGTCTGAAACCGTACTTGAGTTGCCTGGTGTGTGGATGATTTTGTTTACGGTCTTGTTACTCCTCTAATGAGAGCGTAATACGAAGAGGGTCATTAATTTGATCCCCAATGGCGAATGGAGACCGGGACCCAGTACAGACCACTCAGGGAATTAGAAAAATTTCCAACCCCCGAGATGATTTGAATCGGGAAGTTGAGATGGTCAATAAATATTCCTGTCTTGGTACAACTCTTAATGATCAGTGGGACAATTACCGAGAAATAAGGATTCCTATTGAAAAAGCCAGAGCAACATATAAAAGTATGCACTCAATATTCAAAAGTCATCATTGGATCATGGCCACAAAGATATGATTATTACGTTGTTATGTGTTTTCAGTACTATTATATGGAGTAGAAGCATTGACTTTGACAAAAGCCACAACTAAAAAAATTTGAAGCCTTCGCGACGTGGCTGTATCGTAGAATCTCGAGTCTTCTGGACAGAACACATTACAAACATTCAGATTCTACGAAGAATGCAAAAGACAGAAATATTGAATACAGTAAAAGGCCAAAAATTTGAATATGTGGGCCATATGCAAAACTCCAATAGATACCAGCTTCTATAGAGTATACTGCAGGGAAAGATATTTGGAAAGAGGATATTACGGCTAAAAAATTTAAGAACATGGTATGGTAAGACCACAATCAAATTATTTAGAGCCGTAGTCAACAAAGTAGTAGTGACCAGGATGATTGCCAATATCCGGATGAGATAGGAACTTTAAGAAGTATTTGGACTATTACATTCAATATCTGGCTCTTTTGCCCCCGAGCCATCCCCGCCCGAATTGTCTTTCCAATAAATAAAATATATCTTTCTTCCCCTACCACTTGACTGAAATAGGTAAATCGTGTGTAAAGTTAAAATTACATAATCTTTTTTTAATTTTTCTGTTTATTTCATGAAATCTGTAATATACAGATCACACTACAATATTTGAACATTAATTACTAATTACACGACGGTTGGTCATTAATTGTGATAATAAAATATATCAGTTACTAAAACCCTCAAATAACCATAAAGTACAAAGTCATTCACTAAAAAAAAATATATCTTTATAAAGGAATACAACTGATATTGTAAACACCTTCAAATCAAATTATCCAAGACATGATATTATATTTACAGTTCAAATATGGACGATAATAAAATCAATTTAAAAGTCACATACAGTCCAAATATGTATATTGTAGCAACTAAACATCTAAAAACACGATTCCACTCTACGATAATAATTGTTCTTCTCTTGAGAAAAATATCGAACATTAAGAAAACAACGAACATGATTCTTGTTTAATTATTAAATAATTAAAATACTACCCAATGTCTCTTCATTAGAAGCAAAATGTCTCATCAGAAAGTTTTTTCAGATATAATCCCCAAGTTAAAACTGATAGTCTGGCCCAGCCATGTCTATTGCCCAACGGAACTTATCGCGTTGCGTTTTGTTGTAGATCTTCTCGATGGGAACGTTGTATTTCTTGCACCAAGCGACACTGATACGCGGATCCAAATAATTAAGTTTGGAAGTTCCCAAAGCAATCGTTTTGTTTTCATCTCTGTCTGTTTCTTGTATTTCCAACTTGGCGAGCTGCTCCTTCATCCTCTGCAGCATCTTTTTCTTCTTCTCATAAACGGTTTTTTCCTTGACACTTCCGTGTTTGGCGTCTCTCTGGGCGTCCTTCACTTGTCGTTCAGCGTCTTTAAGCGAGTCTCGTTTGGCGTCTATTTTTTCCTTTAATTTCTCCATGGATTTTTGATGACCCTTAGGAACAGCCCGTTGATGGTTACACAGAATAGCCACAGCCCGATTGGCGCGATTATACGATAGAATCTTTTCGGACAAAGAGTCATCAGCATTGGTGAGCTGGTCTAATTGCTGCTGTAAAGTAAACGAAGCGTTGTAGGTACGGAAGACTTTTGCCGTTAAACCTTCCATGAGCTCGTTTAAATGTTTGTTTAGAATGCTGGTGTTGAGCCGGTCAAACAAATCATCCCCTGGCGCCTTATTCTCCATGAACAACTGAAGATTTTTAAACACGCGCTTTTCTACCGGTACTTCATTGTAATAACGGATGGAATCTTTACCCAAGAAATCAAAACAAACAACATAATCCTTGTCATCTTTGTGTTCATGCAATTCTATGTGTTCAACACGAAGCGAACAACAACCAACAGTGTCCGCTTGATCCTCATCCTTCTCATTACCAGCTCTCAAAGCCAACTTATCAATAAAGTAAAGGGCGACAGCTCGTTGCCGAATTCGCATTTCTTTGGATTTCCAGTCGTCCTTATACTCTCTTCGAATTTTATCTATGGATTTGTGCAAGCGACGCGCCGTTTCGTATTTCTGCCAATCCTTTTCGCCCTTCAACTTCGAACTGGGGTTCAACATAATGTACTTGACCTGATTTTGTACATTTTCCGTCCATGACGCCAGCCATGTAACGGAAGAATAGTGCCTCACCTTCTTCCACTTGTGCCCTGGCGGCGCTTCGGGGATTTTCGAGCCCCTACTGCAGTTGATGATGATGTCCTCCGCTTGCACGCGTTTTTTCAGCATACCCATTTTGGGGTGCTCGCCGCGCCCGCGGAATAGGCCTGGAGGTTCAATCTTAAAGTTTTCAATTTTTTCCTTGTGTCCATCGATGGTGCAAAATCCGTACTCCTTGATGATGGCCTCGTTTTTCTTTTTCAGAGCCAGTTTTTCTTTCTTTGTTCGATTTCTGTTCTTCTTGGCCAAGTCCAGGAAGTATGCCTGCATCTGTTTGAAGTTGCACAGTTTGAGATCAGTAATTATTTTGCGCTCCTTATCAGTCATGACCTTCCGCCAGTCCTTAAAGAAATTCTTATTAAATATGGCTTTGGTGGTGTAGTCGTGATCCAACATTTTCGAATAGAAACCGGCGACCTCTTCAGCTTTCTCTGATAAACGCATTTCTTTACGGCCGTAGAAAAATTTCACGTTCTTTGGTAGCCGTTCGTATGGAGGCGCAAAAACGGGACCCTTGTGTTCCAAGAACTTCCACTTGGTGCCGTCGTCTTTCTTTTCTTCCTCCCACCTACATAAATGAAAATCTTTAGTAATAAAGCCACATATACATTTGCACCACAACCCCATAAAATAGTCTCGGTGCGTATCACTGTAAACGCTACCACTAACGCGACAAAGGTACAATAGGCATGTTACGTTTGCAACAGGCAATGTTCCACAGTTTCGCGGGATGAAACAATCACAGAATGTTTGCTAAGTGCTATTACGCTACAACCTCGGAGTACAAGTAAATATAATGTCCTGCAATATTGTAGCATATCGAAGCTCTAAACATAATATTGTTACCCAGCACGGTTACGTTAAAAGGGTCAGTCCTATGTTGGTGTGTGTGCGTTACCAATGAGGGCCTTGCCCACTTTTCTATATTTATACAAAAACATATCAATTAGATGGATGTATTTATTAGTCGATTCTGCAATAATAATAATATATGTTTAATTATTACATAAGAGAATGAAATGGAAGTCAGATTTTGTAGATTATTGTTGGGCATATTTTTATCCTAAATTACTAACATTACAGTTGATGTCTGTTAGCGTTAAACATGTGATTAGTGGTGATTCCCGATTTGCATTAACGAAGTAGTTGCTAGTAAAAATTCGGTGGTAAAAATCCTATGCATGCATCTAATTATTTATTTGCTTTTTTTTTTAAGTAGGCATTATGTTCTAGTATTGTAAATATTTATGTTTCCTCCGAGAAGCAACAAATATTAATAGACGCCCTGTTATACCCGAGTTGGGCTGTGCATATGTTTCTTGATAAACTGCCTTTAGAAATAATTCTTGAACTTTAGAAAGCGTGAAAATTACAAAGCTAAAAGAAGTGCCAGTTTGGTAAAATTTTGGATCAAGGGCGTTGTTATTAACCTATTTAATTACAGAATATTGAGAAAATCCTACTGCATTTGTTCTGTGCCCGCAAAATGTAATAAATTCAAGAAAAAATTTGATAAAAATCAACTGTAAATGACATTTCCAAGGCTAAACACCCACCCCTTATCCCGTAACAAAACGCTAAAAGCTAGAGCAATTTTTACTTATCTAAATCAAGTTAACGGGTAAAAGATTTAAATGATGATTTAAATTTCAAGAAAGAAGGTGTTAAAGTTTCGAATTGTGTAAAACGTATGGAGAGTTCGATGAAAAACAAACAACAATTTGATATTACGTTTCCCTAACCTAGTCAGGCAACAAAGATTTGGCACTCCCGTCATACATATTCTTGCAAAATGCAATTACTTTTAAAACAAATCAGCATTATGTTTTTGTTTAATTAAAATGCTACATAACTTTCCTATTAACCAAAAATGCATTGTTCATAATGAAAAAGTAACTTGTCTGAACATATTGTAATCCTAATAATCGAAATAAAAATTGCTGGCATCTAAAAAAAAATATTACTACTCCTGAAATCTGTAATAATAATAAAACAGTCTCACAGGCCTCTGTCGCCTATTCACCCTTCAAAACTTAGAACAACTACTGGAACCGGGCTGAAGTTACATACGTATTTGGATACGTATCTGACGCAAGTACACTCTGAGACACAAGTATTTTTAAATTTTTTAAATTTTCGTTTTTAAGCATTTTTAGCGTGTTTTAAGGACAGTGGACCCAAGATTAAGTACTTATGAAGTTATTAAGTGCATTCGCCGTCACCTACGGCTTCCATAAGCCTCCAGGTGACGAAATAAATATCAACAAAAAACACAAAAAATTTTCAAAAATTTTTTTCTCGAATTACAGGACTTCTCCTCTCTAGCGACCCCATCCACATCCTAGAGGGGACCTTTCTTAACAACTTGTACCAAGCCGTTTTTCAAAAAGTGTCGGAAGTTTCCTTCCAGCGAATTTTTAAGAAACCTCGAAATCGTATATTGCGAAAGCAGGCACCAGGTGCATCCGCTTTACCCACGGGGTGGTTTTATGCTCAGTGGTGGGAAATTAGCCCAGGGAACGAGTTTCGGCAGTATAAAGGTCGGCTAGCCTCCAGCGAGTATCTAATACACCCTGGTGGTGAAAGAACTTTCATAAAAATAGCAATTTTCAAAAATTTTTTTCTCGAATTACAGGACTTCTCCTCTCTAGCGACCTCATCCACACCCTACAGGGGACCTTCCTTAACAACTTGTACCAAGCCGTTTTTCAAAAAGTGTCGGAAGTTTCCTTCCAGCGAATTTTTAAGAAACCTCGAAATCGTATATTGCGAAAGCAGGCACCAGGTGCATCCGCTTTACCTACGGGGGTGGTTTTATGCTCAGTAGTCGGAAATTAGCGCAGGGAACGAGTTTCGGCAGTATACAGGTCGGCTAGCCTCCAGCGAGTATCTAATACACCCTGGTGGTGAAAGAACTTTCACAAAAATAGCAATGTTCAAAAAATTTTTTCTCGACAGGACTTCTCCTCTCTAGCGACCCCATCCACACCCTAGAGGGGACCGTCCTTAACAACTTGTACCAAGTCGTTTTTCAAAAAGTGTCGGAAGTTTCCTTCCAGCGAATTTTTAAGAAACCTCGAAATCGTATATTGCGAAACCAGGCACCAGGTGCATCCGCTTTACCTACGGGGGTGGTTTTATGCTCAGTGGTCGGAAATTAGCCCAGGGAACGAGTTTCGGCAGTATACAGGTCGGCTAGCCTCCAGCGAGTATCTAATACACCCTGGTGGTGAAAGAACTTTCGCAAAAATAGCAATATTCAAAAAATTTTTTCTCGAATTACAGGACTTCTCCTCTCTAGCGACCCCATCCACACCCTAGAGGGGACCTTCCTTAACAACTTGCACCAAGCCGTTTTTCAATAAGTGTCGGAAGTTTCCTTCCAGCGAATTTTTAAGAAACCTCGAAATCGTATATTGCGAAAGCAGGCACCAGGTGCATCCGCTTTACCTACGGGGGTGGTTTTATGCTCAGTGGTCGGAAATTAGCCCAGGGAACGAGTTTCGGCAGTATACAGGTCGGCTAGCCTCCAGCGAGAGTATCTAATACACCCTGGTGGTGAAAGAACTTTCATAAAAATAGCAATCTTCAAAAATTTTTTTCTCGAATTACAGGACTTCTCCTCTCTAGCGACCCCATCCACACCCTAGAGGGGACCTTCCTTAACAACTTGTACCAAGCCGTTTTTCAAAAAGTGTCGGAAGTTTCCTTCCAGCGAATTTTTAAGAAACCTCGAAATCGTAGTGTGTTTTTACTAATAGTGAAGTGAAGTAGATTTTAAAAATAGCAAAAATTTGGCCATTTATATCGCGAAAAATTTAGGATTTAGATATGATAAAAAATTTATCGACCGCTTGCGCCTAAAATGGAATTGCAATACCGGTGGAATTGTTAATTTCGTTACTGATTGTTGCATCCCGTAAGTAGTACATACATCCAAAATTAACGCGCAAAATTCTTTCCAGTAACGGTTATTCCGATCTTAATTCACCAGCGGAACAAAAAGGTGAGCGCGATCATTTTGAATTCGAATACAATCGCATCATGGCGCTTATCCCCCCTGAAATAGTCAACGGCGAAATTGACTTACATGAAGATGAGGTTAACAGTATTAACGTGCAGGATTCATTTTTAGAGAAGTTCAATCGCAAGTCCCCTTTTTGCCCCGCATCCGAAGACGTTTGGTACGACTTGGTGAACGCTTCCCCGACAGGTTTGCCCAAATCTTCAACCCCAATCCTCTTAAATAGTCCTTCACGTCCCCCTTCTGCGGCTTTTTCTATTTCCACCGAAGATTTCGATAGCTATGTCCATGACGCGGTTCGGAGC
>JABXWE010002900.1:0-38662 GCA_014611495.1 Limonius californicus | reverse complement strand
GCGGCGGAGATTTTGGCTCCTGAAGTTCCCGTCTTTCCTTTTTTTTTTGTCAAAGGAAGTCCTGGTCCGTAGCGTTGTCTCCATCGTGATCCAGTCTTCAGGGGCGTGCCTGCGAATTTTTCCTGCTTCCCGAAGAACCTAGGAACACCCCAGTTGTACCTCTCTATACTTCCCTACCGAACAAAGCTAAGATAGGACAAATTGTTGATTGTGCTGTGAAAGCTTGTTACGGGTTTCATTTTATTGGATTAAAGTGCTGAACCTCTTTTTTATGCAACGCAAAGCGACCTTCAGTCGCCAGTTGCCATTTTTTTGTGTTAACTGTAAAGTGTGATTATAAATTGCAATTTTTGTAAACTTGAACGTCACTGGCTGCGTAGAACTGTTCCTTAAAGTAAATGCCGCAAGCCAGGGACGGGCGAGCCTTTCCCTTTGGACGTTCCAACAATCCTTTGTTTAGCCCATAGTTATTTTTCTTGTTTGTTCTAAATTGCTATAACAGCCGTAACAGCTAAGTATGGCATCTTCAAGTCATTGTGGAGAGTTTCGATATTAATACAGCCAGGGGTGTTGGCTACCATGCAAAGTGTCTGCGATTGACATCTCTGTAGTATTTTGGTGTGTGGAGCCTTTTCGCAAGCCCATAGCTGAATCCTATATGACCACGTAGGTTTTAATATAACTTTGTATACCAGTAATTTATTTGAGAGGGAGAGGAGGACCTTCCAATTAGCCAATCCATTTGTTTGATTATCCAACCTAGACGTCCCAACTTGGGACGTTGTTGATACTGGTTTGCGGGCATACAATACATCTGTTAGTAAATGCAACATAAACGGATCTTTCTGTGCTGACTGTTGTGTTCCACTTAGTAAATCAATTTTGTAGTATGTCAACGTGGATTTGTAGGAGTTCCGTGAAACCTCTGGTATTTAATATAGCGACATAATAACTGTATCGTTTGCAACCATGACATGTTTTCTACAGTTGGTGTGTCGGAAGTGTATGCCAACTAGAGTAACTTCTCCAGTACGCTGCCTTGCTATACTCCAGAAGAGATTTGGCGATAGTCTAACATTTTCTTGTTCATCTTAACTTGAAAACTCCGCTCAGTTAGGTACAATTTTAGAATTAAACCCAGACGTAGGAAATTTAGCTTAAGTTTGTAGGTATAAGAAGCCTTCATGTCAGAGTTTATCAAAAGTTGTTTTATACAGCCTGTTTCAGAGTAAGCGCCTTATTTTTTTTAGCCCCACTATGGGTACTACTTTCAAAATATTTGGCAGTAATATCTTATAGGACATTCTCTACACGATGGTGATATCAGATTTTCAACTGGACGAATTATTTCAAAATTGCGACTTTCAACTTTTTTTTTGTAATGGAATGCCATCATTTTTTTTTATTATTGAGATCCTAAAAACATTCTATTTACGATAGTATTTCGATTTTCTTAAAAATTCATTTCTTTCCCTATCAAAAAGCAAACTAACATTTTAATCTAGTAGCGCATGAATGTTTTACACTCGATGTTATTTTTGTCCAATATCAAGTAGCGGTAGACACAAAAGAAACAATTAACTGTAATCTAGTAGTCAAACGTCAATCAATGCAATTTAGTTGTCAGTACTTGTTAATAACAATTGTATTATTGAAGATTATAATTGTTAATTTAAAATTAATTGATACGTTTTTAAAATGCCGTTAAGTTATATGAGAGACGAGTTAATTGATATGCTCCTAATATTTGGAAAAGCAGATGAAGATCCTTATGAAGCAGCCAGATTGTACAGAAATAAATATCCAAACAGAAGGCACCCTGAACATCGAACATTTACTAAATTATTGGAGAGAACGCGTGAAACGGGAACTGTGGATTATAAGAAACCGGTACATGCAAACCCACCTGCTTGCAATGACGACAACGAAAACCAGGTAATGCTACACATTATTGAGAATCCCCATGTCAGTACTAGGGAGATTGCAAATTTGGTTGGAATATCGCATACTTCGGTCTGGAGGATAATAAAAAAAAATAAATTTCACCCATTCAAAATGATTCTTTAGCAAGAATTAACCGAAAATGATTTTCTGTTAAGGATTAATTTTGCACAGTAGGGTTTGCAACAGATAGGACAAAATAGAAACTTTTTTAACAACGTTTTATTTTCAGACGAAGCAAGTTTTCGAAATGATGCTGTTGTTGTAAGACATAACATGCATTACTACGATAATGTAAATCCACATTGGACCCGTGAGCGACGTTGTCAACATCGATGGAGTTTAAACGTGTGGTGTGGAATTATAGGACAGCACATTGTTGGGCCAATATTTATTAATAGACTAAATGGAGAGAATTAACTCAATTTATTAGAAAATGAAATTCAAAATCATCTAAATGAACTCCCGCAAAATATCAGAAATAATTTGTGGTGGAAGCAAGATGGCGCTCCAGCACATTATGCCCTTCCAGTTAGGGAGTTTTTAAATAATCGATACGAGAACCGTTGGATTGGTCGTGGAGGACCAGTTGGTTGTCCACCTAGGTCACCTGATATGACACCACTGGACTTTTTTCTCTGGGGGTATGTAAAATCCCAGGTGTACATCGTTGAACCAACAACTATTGAAAATATGCAAGAGAGAATTCGTACTTGTATAAACGAAATTTCTCCGGAAATTATCCTTCGATCTATTGGCTCCATTGGACGACGTTTCAATTTATGTATTGAAAAAGAAAGAAAACATTTCGAGCATTATTTGTAAATACCTAATTTTTATTTGATGTAAATTTTTAATTTTGAGTTTCAAAAAGTAGATTAAAATGTTTGCTTTTTGATAGGGAAAGAAATGAATTTTTAAGAAAAACGAAATACTGTCGTAAAAAGAATGTTTTTAGGATCCCAATAATAAAAAAAATGATGGCATTCCATTTAAAAAAAAGTTGAAAGTCGCCATTTTGAAATAATTCGTCCAATTGAAAATCTGATATCACCATCGTGTAGAGAATGTCCTGAAATATATTATTGCCAAATATTTTGAAAGTAGTACCCATAGTGTGGCTAAAAAAATAAGGCGCTTACTCTGAAACAGGCTGTATATAAAACTGTATCTACGTCTTGCCTTAAGACCCTCCATTATTTGGGTTATGATCCGGTGACTATAGTTAATATTGTCGAATGGAATTTTCTAAATCGAAACTGGTAAGATGGGATTATTTACTTTAAGTGAACAATATTTAGTTCTTTTGAGTAGAAGTTTTCCAAATACCTTGGGCATTAGAGGTAGAGGCTTATTAGTCTGTAGGATGAAAGGAGTGTGCGTGGCTTTCCGGACTAAGCGATTATAATGATTTGAACATACTTTAATTGTACGGAAGAACAGCATAATATTGAATTACTATTGTACATGGTAGTGAGAAGCACTACAGCTATTCTAGGAAGATTTTGCAGTATCTCTCCTACTATCAAGGAATACCCAGGAGCTTTACGTGTATTGATAAGTTTGATATGTTAACGAACATCAGCTGGCGAGAACGATACGATTGGCAGTGACAGTAGACGTGGAGCATGAAGCTTCAATTTCGTTGTCATCATTATTCTGTTGGGTTGTAGCGCCGTGAAGACGTTGGCCAGGTGTTAGGCAAATGTGCCTGCCGTAATATTATCTGATCTGGCCCAGAAATCGCCGGGTATTTTAATTGGCGGAATTGGTACGATTTGTATTTTAATTTTTTCGTTGCTTTCCATTGAATATGGTCAGCATAGTTGAAAATTTTGTAAGGCATTGTTTGATGGTCCCATTACGTGCTTCAATTAACGTGTTACGTAGCTGGTAAGTAAGTCTGTTGTATGAAGTTGTATGTCTTCGGCATTTATCGTTCTGTGCAACTTTATCCGTGCCCTTCGTTTCTCAGTAATGAGGTGTCGTATATGGCGGGGAATGTTTTAGGCAAATTGCGCGTTATCGTGGGTATAGTTTGCCGTACAGCGTCTTGTATCGCTACAGTTCTATGCTGAGTTCCTTCGTCAAGGACTTGGGCATCTTTAATGCTGATAGCGAGATTAATTTCTTCTTCCAATTGCATTCGATAGGGATCACAATTTGATACTTTGAATTTTCTATGTTTGGTAGGCTTCCAGTTCATAGTATACATTAGTATATCAATCCAGCACAGTTGTTCCGCTGTGATCCGTACCATCTGGGTAGACAACATAATAATGAAAGACGTTTATTACCGTTCTCGAAATTGCATTAGTTTCCGATACTAATAGTATGTCAATTTGTTGTAGTAATGTAAAAATGTAATTATTTCTGAGATGTCGTTTGTAATGCCGGTAGGGTTCCACAAAGCAATGCGTACTGAAGACGCAATTTGTAAGCGGTTCTGCTTATTACTATGGGATGCATTTTCAGAAACATGCTGTTTTGACCGACAAGCTGTAAACCATTGTCTTAAATTCCATGAAAATATTGGAAAGAATCTCGTTAATCTTCATCTGTCCTTCATTGAATTTTAGGTTACTGATTCTTCCTTTGGTTGTTTGTGAAAAATTGACGGCGATTTGTGGGAGAACTGTTGCTTTATTGGTTGGTTTGATTTTTTAAGGGAGGAAACTTATGTTTGAGGGCGTCGTATGCTTGTAAATTTGGTTCGTTATTCCCTGAATGATATATTTCTAGCCCTCTAAATGTTTTGACATATAGAGCTGCTTTATAGTTCGCCGTAGGACTTTTACTGCGTAAGTAACACTTGGTTGATGTGTTTGAGGGTCTTTTGCATATAGAGGTGCTGTGCTCTCTACCACATTTAACGCAAGTAAAGGGCTTGTAGCCTTACTTCTTTCGATTATGTACTTATGAAGTAATTCCAGTGATATTTATTATAACATGTAATAGTTTACGCTTACACGAATTGCACTATTTGCAGTTTCAACTAATATAAATTATAATACCAAGCTGTAATTAATTTCAAATTTTAAAATCTGACGGTTCTTCAAAGCATTAATATTAGAAATTTCCAGAAAGAACGATCACACAATGAAACATGTATTAGTTATTTGATTTGTACTAAATTTTCAATGAATATCACAACAAATTGTGCTACTTTTTCCAGGACAGATAATAAAGTTTATTAATAAAATATTTTAAGATACATGGAAGTGATAGTTACATCTGTTTACGGTTAAACATGTAATAATTTACTAGTTAATAATTGATTATTTTATACCTTCAGGCCGCCGCTTTACGACTCGGACATGGCAAATTAGAGCATTTTAAAATTCCTGTCATGGTGCAATAACAAGCATTACAATACAGTTTATACAATTGCCCAGACACACATCCTCTTGTTTCAGGTGCTGAGGGAAACCCTTCTGGATCTAACGTATCTAGTTTTGAGATAATCTCGCTCTCGTCGAGAGCTTGACGGCCTGTTGACAAAACATAAGATTAAAAGTAATATGTTCAAATCAACAGATAGCTACGCAAATACGAGGTATTAGTTTCAACAATATTTAGATTTTGTTATATGTACCTTACATAAGTCTAGTCTACCGAAATTAAGAAAGGAAGACTAAGAAAACACCTGTACCAGTTACTTATTCCTTATGTGACCCCACTTCCGTTCAACACAGGTGTTCCATAAATTAGGGATACTCTCTTATAACTAAAAGATGATGAATAAAGATCACTTGAACTACTTATCCTATCATGTTGCACAATTAGTGAAGAATAACCACAGCAAATCTTCTCCTATCAATAGAAGTGCAGCGCAACCTAGGATCAATTTGTTGTAGTTGTAAAAATATAATTATTACTGTGATGAGTGTGATGTGGTTTGTAATGCCGGTGGCGTTCCACCGAGCAATGCGTACTGAAGACACAATTTTTAAGCGGTTCTGCTTATTACTGTGGGAAATATGTTCAGAAACATATTGTTTTGACAGACAAGTTGTGAAAACATTGTCTTAAGTTCCATGAAAATATTGGAAAGTATTTCGTTAATGTTCATCTGCCGTTCATTGAATTTTAGATTGCTGATTCTTCCTTCGGTTGTTTGTGAAAAATGTACGGCGATTTGTGGCAGACTTGTCGCTTTATTATTTAGATTGTTGGTTTGATTTCTTAATGGAGGAAACTTATATTTGAGGGTGTCTGTTGCTTTAATTTTGGTTCCTTATTCCCTGAGTGATACTTTTCTAGCCCTCTAAATGTTTTGACATACAGAGCTGCCTTTATAGTTTGCCATAGGACTTCCACTGCATAGGACGCCCATTTGAGGGTTTTTTGCATATAGAGGTGCTGTGCTCTCCACCACATTTAACGCAAGTAAAGGGCTTGTAGTCTTCCTTGTTTCGGTTGGTAGGAGAGTTGTATTATTTTTTCATCTTTAAGGTGTCTTGTGAGCTTCCTGTTAGCATCTGAAGAGCATTGCGCATCGCTGTTGTAATATTGCTCTTTGTCCATAACAGAACTGATGATATCAATTATCTGACTGTAATTATTTACACCATAAACGTAGATTGGTGGAGTTCTTGGTGGTGGTCTGTTCATTGCTTCCGTTGTCATTCCTTACTTGCGAAAGAATTCTACATCTGTTTAATGTACTCGTTTAGTTAAAACGCGTAATGTAAGGGTTTCGTTATAGTTTGTCATGCATTCTTGGATTGTATATCCACTGAATTTATATCAGAGTCTTCATTGGCCTGTGAGTCTTCTTTTTCAACACTGCTTGCTGCTTTTAGTGTTTGTTGCGTTGCGGCGTTGATTTGAATTGTCTGGGGGAAACAGAAATAAGGATGTATTTTGTTGGGAAGCTACGAAAGTTTGGATTTGAGTTACATCTAGATTTTGCGAATTTTGATGACTATCGTATTGTGAATATTGGTATCCCTGAGCGTTGGAAAAACTGAACGTGAATCCGTAGTTTTCTGGGGGCAGTTTGGTTGTTTATTGCTCAGGTCCCGGGTGTTCCAAAACCGTAGCCGCTTCCAAACCGGTACATAATTCAAAACGTGCTGACATACAATATAAAAACTGTTAATTGTACATACGATTTCTAATCGGTCTGGTGATTATTTATATTTGGTTTAAATTCACACCAAGTTGTAATTTTTCTTTAATCCACGGGATCTTTAGGTCATTGTGAATTATGCGGTTATTCACATACCATTCTGCGTTTACCATTGCTTGAAGTGTCTTACTTTGAAAACGTTGAAGTATCTCTATGTTCGATGACTTAGCACATCCCCAGAACTGGATCCCGTATGTCCAAATCGGCACTATTATGGTCTTATATAGTAACACTTTGTTTGTTAAACTTAGTTGTGATTTTCGGCCAAGGAGCCAGTACATCTTCTTCACGCGAATGTCTAATTCTTTCCTTTTGGTTTTTATATGTGTCTTCCAAGTAAGTTTGCTATCAAGATATATGCCAAGATATTTGACGTCTTCTTTGTAGGGTATACGCTTTCCATTGAATGTTACTGGAAGTGGGTTAATTTTCCGTAGGGTGAATGTAATGAATATTGATTTATTTTCATTGATTTTGATTCGCCAAGTTCTCTCAAAAACCTCTAGTGTATTCTGTAAATTTGTTGTTGCTTGAAACGGGTCATTATGTGAAGATAGCATGGCCGTATCGTCCGCAAATGTGGCAATTATAACGTTATCAGGAACAGGTAGGTCTGCTGTGAGTAGTTGGTATAATGTTGGGCCCAGGACACTACCTTGCGGTACTCCAGCTTCAATAGGGTGGATTGGAGAACGACTATTGTTTAGTTTGACTTGAAAATATCTGTTTTCTAGGTATGATTTAAATAGTAGGTAGTATTGACAGGGAAGGTTTTTCTTGACCTTGTATAGTAGGCCAGGAATCCACACTCGATCGAATGCCTGACTTACGTCCAGGAACACAGCTGAGCACACACGTTTTTCTTCAAAATCATTTTCTATAGTATCCACTATCCTGTACACTTGTTCTAAGGTTGAATACTTTGGGCGGAAACCAAATTGGTGTTGAGGGATTAAATGGTTTCCTTCTATAATAGGGCTGAGTCTAGGATTAAGATTTGGAGATCACAGAGCGAAATTAAAGCAACGGACATACAATACGATGACCAAAATTGAGAATTGGTGAACTGCATCCATTCTATACGTGTATAATATTTTGCCTAAGCACAAGGGTGTCATATAATCACGGAGTTTTTGTAAAACACTCGAGTTACCTGGGCCAACTGTTAAACCAGGTTTTCTTAAGGGGTCTAAGAAGCTTCGTCCGTATTTGTTCTTGCATTAAACAAGATGAATCCGATTACGTACAAAACAATTTATTCATAAGCAAAATTTATAAAATACTGTTCCAAACTGTGGTTAAATACACATTGATTGGCATTTTCCAGATACGCGTTTTAAAATAATAAAACACCTTTTACTCTAAGGAATAAACGCTGATTGCATAAAACGATTAGTATCATATGATAACATATGTTAGTATTATTAAGATAGTTTAAAAATTGGGGCGAGAGTTGGTACCACATATGCCGTCTTGTATTTAAATCCGCTTCTTCAAGTTCTTCTATTTCTTGTTGATTGTTATTTGGACCTGGCCGTGATGTAAAGACATGTGCAAGATGTTTGGTGAATAAGTTTGGTTGTCAATGTCAGTCCTGGTCCATGTTCTGTCGTTTTTCTGATTGGTGGGACTGCAATTCTAGGTCATTTAAATTTCCTTGTAGCTCTCCATATTGAGCAATTCATCTACGGGCCGTGCCAACTGACCTTACCGATCAGACCATTCGCTCCTGCTGATGTTAAACAGGAAATCAAATACCCCAATGCTAACAAATCTGCCGGTTACGACCTTATAACAGGACAAATTTTACATGTACTGCCCAGGAAAACATTAGTACTGCTCACTACCATCTACAACAGTATGTTACGAATGTGCTTTTTTCCTCTTCAGTGGAAATATGCTGTAATAATGATAGCCAAGCCTGGTAAACCACCAACAGAACCAACTTCATGTAGACCTATAAGCCTTCTTCCATTAATGTTGAAAGTATTTGAAAGACTGCTCTTAAAAAGAATAGAAGAGACTGTTGATCTGCATCAAATCATTCCAACACATCAATTTGGTTTTCGAAAGCGACACTCGACAGTATATCAAACTCACAGCATTGTTACGAAAACCATGGAATTATTCGAAACCAAGAAATTTTTCACCGCAATTTTCTTGGACATTAAGCAAGCGTTCGATGGAGTACGGCATATAGGATTATTATTCAAAATTAAGTCAGTCTTTCCAAGTCAAATTTATCTCTTACTGAAATCTTACTTGTTTAGTAGAAATTTCCAAGTCAGAATAAACAATATATTTTCGAATTACCAACACATTTCTGCTGGAGTACCGCAAGGAAGAGAGCTGGGTCCCGTACTGCATTTAGTGTTCACTTCAGACGTTCTAACTACAGTCAACACCGAGGTGGCTGCTTTTGCAGACGATACAGCAGTGCTATCTATCAGCGATGCGCCACTAGATGCATCTGAAAATCTTCAAAATCTCTTCTAGAACTGGTACAACAAGTGGAGAATTACAGTCAACAACGACAAGTCCATCCAAGTCACCTTTACTAACAAGCAAATTATATGTCCACAAGCCACAATTAATAACTCAGCCTTACCAGTAAAGTCAGAAGTTAAATATCTAGGGATGCACCTTGACCAGAAACTCACACATAAAAGCTAAAAGAAAACATCTTAATCTCAAAACTAGATAAATGAGCTGGCTAATTGGAAGGCGATGCCAGCTATCCTTAGAAAATAAAATTCTTCCGTATAAAGCCATTTTGAAGCCAATTTGGACGTTTGGTATCCCACTATGGGGTTGCACAAAACCTTCAAACACTAAAATACTACAGCGTTTCCAGTCCAAGATGCTTCGCATGATGGCAAACGATCCTTGGTACGTCAAGAACCAGACCCTCCATGAAGATCTGGGGATTCCATATGTATCCAGCAAAATAAGAAGATTAGCAACTGCTTACCACTTCTCTCTTGTGGGACATAAGAACTCTCGCGTAAATCAACTAGCCCAAGAACCAGTAACACCAAGAAGATTGAGGCGCCAGTGGATACACGAACTCATACCTTGGTCCAATCAGGTTTAATCCTTTTATTTAGGAGTAACATCAATGTATGGATCTCCCTCAAGTCACTTACTATGTCATAATATTTGCTTATTTCTCTCTTATATTAATATACGAGTAGATTGTAAATATGCACTGACATCGATTAAAAAAAAGCTTCTTCGCGTTAGAGTGGCAATTTGTCACGAAAAATTTTATATAGATTCCTTCCGTTTTTTCTGCATTCGAACAGATATTAAACTTTTTTTGCGTTTAGTATGAGCTTTACTTAAACTTATAAACTGTCAAACATATTAGAGAGAATTCTCGGATATATAGTAATAGTAATTTAGAAATCGCAGTACATTGTGTTATGTTTTTTGAGATGCCTATATTTAGAACTCTCTCGTACATCATCCTGTATAGGCCTTCGCCTTTTATCCAATGTGTAATCAGCACTCTATACAAACATGATAATTAGGCAACTGTTGGATATCAGTATGCGAATGTGCCATTGTCATTAACGACACTGACTTTATTTGAGTTGCCAAATAAGTATTACATTTTGTCAGTAATAATAAACTCTAAAATCGTTAATCTCGCTACATACCCATCTTGATGTTTAAATCGTCAACTAGAAAGCGACACATAATTAGCAGGTTTATATTGTGAAATAGCATTCGTTATTTTCAAACTATTATCAACCAGACATTTTTAGCTTATCCTTGATTATATATCAAATTTATTTCTAAGGATCGATTAGCTATTCCCAGCAATCAGAAAGGATAATTCAATTCCTTTTATTAAAATAGAGAACAATATTACTCTGTTAGAATTAAAAATCGTAAACCAATGTTCATAAATCAGTTTCATAATTCTTCTATAACTATTAGATCAAATTTAGAAGCATTTACATAATTTTACCGCTAAATAAATTATCTTTTTTATTTGCAGTTTACTAACTAGTATCCGCAACTTAAATTTAATCTAGAATTCTAGATATATAGAGGTGAAAACTAATATTTAGTTTTATAGTAGGAAACAATTCTGATTTCTACAATCTCAGCACAATTCTTATATTGGAATTCGATTTCTAATTCTAGCATAAAATGTGATTTTGGAATTGGTAAACGATTTCCGATTCCAAAAGCAAAATGAGCGTCTACAAACGAAAATGATTCCACTGACGCTGCGGAATCGCTTGACCATACTACGAGGGGTATCTATCTAAATAAGGTCCGTTTATGAATGACAGTCAGAATGACACGCGATCGCCGCAGTCCGCTTGCGCGTCTGCTCCCAGGATGCTTTGCGCGCGTTTAGACGCCATTTGCAGCCGTATTGTCTGTCTGTATGCTGAGCTGTAGAAGTTTATAATATATAAGAAAACTGAATCGCCCGTCGACTGTGAGATACGATCTGTAATTCGATTCTTGAGTCCAAGAAACTTGGCAGCAGCGGAAATTCACCGTCAGATTTGTGAAGTTTACGGTGATAATGCTAGGAGTGACAGTAAAGTTCGAAAATTGGTGAGAATGTTCAAGGACGGGCGGGTTAATGTGCATGATGAGCCACGCCCTGGCCGACCTTCTCTGATTACTGAAGATTCGGTTCGTGATGTGGACATCAAAATTCGAGAGGACCCACGATTCACGATTTCAAAATTATCAATTGCATTTCCACAGGTTTCAAGGTCAGTTTTGTACACCAAGTTTCGGAGAAACTGAATTATCGAAAATTGTGTTGTCGGTGGGTTCCAAGACTGCTTCCTGACGATCACAAAACAAAGACATTGGGCGGTGCTTTATCGTTTTTGACTCGATACAATCAGGAAAAAGATGAATTGTTGGACCACATCGTTACAGGAGATGAGACTTGGGTGTCTCACAAGACTCCTGAGTCCAAGCAACATTTAATGGAATGGCGACACACATCGTCGCCAACCAGAGTGAAAGCCAAACAGACAATTTCAGCACGAAAGATCATGGCAGCTGTCTCTTGGAACGGGAATGGGATTTTGTTAGTGGATTTTATGCCGAGAGGCACAGCAATCAATTCTGATGCGTACTGCGTGACGTTAAGAATACTCCGGCGTGCCATACAAAACAAGCGGCGTGGCCTACTGGCGGTGTGATGTTGCTTCATGACAATGCAAGGCCACATGTTTCTGCACAAACATAAGGTCTAATCAGGTTTTTTGGATGGGAACAACTGGATCATCCACCTTACAGTCCAGACCTTGCACCCAGTGATTTTCACTTGTTTCGGTACTTAAAGGAGTTTCTTGGTGGTCAACGGTTCAACGACGACGAAGAAGTGAAAACTGCAGTCATGGATTGGACTTCTTCACAGGCGGCAGATTTCTTTGATGTCGGAATTCAAAAACTTGTTGAGCGGTGTGACAAATGTTTGAACAAAAATGGAAATTATGAAGAAAAATAGATAAAAGTATGTAGAATATGGAAAAAGATATATTTTAATAATATTTACAGTATTTTTCTTCTTATTAAGAAACGGACTTTATTAAAAAAATACCCCTCGTTATATTAATACGCGGTTTGTAAATTAAGTACTGAGACTGGCAACACTGGGGACGCGGGAGTGGAAGGCGCGGCAGGTGAACATGTGACACGCCTTCAGTATGAGTTTGAACTCGTTAGAGGCATTTGGTTGTCCACAGCGATTTTTTTTCGTGAAACAGTTTTTTTCTAGTGCGTTCTGAAAATGAATGACATCAATTTCGAGCAACGGTGTGTTATCGGGTTTTCTTTCAGAACCTTTTGCAAAACTTCGGCAGACCTACGCAAACAGTGTTTTGCCAAGGGCCGAGGTTTTTCGTTGGTTTAAGCCATTTTCAGAAGGAAGAGAGTCGATTGAAGATGAACCTCGCAGCAGAAGGCCTCCTTTTTCAAGAACTGATGAAAATGACGACAGAGTCCGGGATTTTGTGCGTTCACATCGTCGGTTGCCAGTCAGAATGATCGGAGAAGAGTTGAATTTGACTCACACTACCGTTCATCAGATTTTGACCAATGAATTGGGGATGAGAAAAATCTGCGCAAAAATGGTTCCCAAAAACCTTTCGCAGGACCAAAAGGTCATAAGGATGGAAAGGAGCCTTGATTTTTTGGAATGGATTGAAAATGATCCCTATTGTCTGAAACGTGTCATTACTGCTGACGAGTCTTGGGTATTTGAGTATGACCGGAAACCAAGCGCCAGAGCATGCAATGGCACACTTCAACCTCTCCAAGGCCAAAAAAAGAAAGAATGAGCAGGTCGAAGATCAAATGCATGCTGATTTGCTTTTCTGATAGCCAGAGAATCGTTCACAAAAAGTTTGTGTCTCAACGCAAAATTGTTAATCAACACTAGAGTGGTTCTTGAAAGACTTTGAAACAGGGTCATGCGTGTGAGACCAAACATCAACAACAACTGGGTGTTGCATCAAGACAATGCGCCGTGCCACATAGCAATTTAAATAACCGATTTTTTAGCCAGTAAGAACATTCCTATGGCTCCGCCCCTCCTTATTCGCCCGACTTGAGTCCTTGTGACTTTTCCTCTTCCCGAGACTGAAATATTACCTCAAGGGCCGTCAGTTTGGGACACTGGAAATCAGTTAAACGGCTGTAACCGACCAGCTGAAGGCTATTCCCAATATCCAAGTTCCAGCACTGCCATGAGGAGTGGAAGAACCGTCTCCAGCGCTGTGCGACCCAACACAGTTACTTTGAAGGAGACAATGTTAAATAATAATACCGAATAAAAAAAATTGAAAAAAATCAGTCTCATTATTTAATTTACACACCTCGTATATCCTCGACTGTGCCTCAGGGAAAAGTTAGATACTGAAGGGAAAACGTTTTATGATACTACAACAAGCTGGTGGCACTTCCTAAAATTACAATGTTTTCCGCACTACTGGACGAATTTTAAGAAGGGCTGCATTTAGAATTTCGTGGATCTATTACGGTGTAAATGATTATGTACCGTATATAACTAGCGATAATACTGTCTAAAGAAAATTGGACAAATGTTTATACTTACCGGCGTAACTACTAGCAAGCATAATCAAACATAACATGATAATTATCTTGATCATTTTGTGTTTACACTGCAATAACTAGTTATTATAAATTTCAGAATCACAAATTTTTAACGTTTATATAACATATTGTAACAATGGGAGATGAAAACGATATATGCGTGATTTTTCGCAATACGTTCGACTACCTAGAGTAGCAAACGTATGGAGTAATAGATTTTATTGGTTATTGTTCAATGCAAGCAGCATACATGTATTTTATGAATAAATTTCCTAATTGTCGATAATCAAAATTGATTACTTTTTAATGTTATCGGATATAGTGAAGGTAGCGCACAAGTTTTTCTTATCGGCGTATTTCAAAAATTTGATTTTGAGCTAATTGATACTTCATTTATTTATTAATATATTTAAAGACATTACATAGTAATGTATGTCCTATGTCCTAATTTCTTTATGAGTAGAAAATCCATTTAGTATCCGTGTAATAGTTTTACCATTTGCTACAAATCCTCTTCTGAAAAATCTGAAAGTTTTGTTCTTATATTTAAATTGATTTAATCTCCATAATTTGTAATATTTCCAAAACCTTCATACTGAATTACCATTGGTAGCCTTAAATTATATTTTACGTTAGTTCCTTACACTTCGTTCGTTTTGTTTTTGACAAATAACACCAAAACGTTAATTTTTGAAAGAATTACGTAGATACGAGGGCAGCCTCTTTTATTTTTACAAACGACCACTAGATGGCGCTATTGAGATGTGTTATTAGTATTTTCATAAATTTGACATTTGTTATTGTGAAAACAACGGCAGCTTAGAAATTGACCGAGTAGCTTTTTACAGTGATCGTTTAAAAATAAGCAACTTTGTGAAAAAATAAACATTTCACGTGAAGGTTTTCGTGGGATGATTTTTTACGATCTTATAAAAGGCATAATTCAACAACAAAGCATAGAATCACTTCATTCAACTTTTGGTAATGAAGTGCCATCAGAAAAGACTGTTTTGCTGAATTTGGTCGTGGTCGTGCGTTCGTCAGTAATGAATTTCGTGAAGGTCGACCAAAATCGGTTGTTATTCCAAAAAACGTCGATCCCTTGCGCAATATGATTGAAGAGGATCGGCATCTAAAACAGTGAGATAGAGGCATCCTTAGGCATATCGAAGACTGCAGTACATTCGATTTTGCATGAACATTTAGCTGTGAAAAAGATCTGTTCCCGATAGATTCCGCATAATTTGATCGAAGCCCAAAAAAAGGCTCGTGTTAATTGGTGTAAGGAAATGGTCATGAAATTCGACCGAAGAACTGCAAAATCCGTATACAACATCGTAACAGGTGACGAAACTTGAATGTATCCGTATGAACCGGAAACTAAGCAACAATCCACTGTTGGGGATGAAGATGATGAAGATGAACCGAATCCCACAAAAGTTGTTCGTTCACGAAGCACTTCCAAGAAAATGATCGCCTGTTTCTTCGCTTGCATCGGACATGTTGCAACTATTCCTTTAGAGGATCTAAAACCAGTTAACGCTGAATGGTATACAACAATTTGTTTGTCAGAAGTCATCGACGAAATCAGAAACAACAACCGAAAAAGTCGCATTATTATTCATCATGACAATGCCAGCTCACATCAAACATCGAATTAATGTCTCATTGTCCGTATTCACCTGATTTATTGCCTAACAACTTCTTAGTGTTCCCGAATGTCATACAAAAAATACGTGGACATCGATTTTCATCACTTCAAGAAGTTGTTGAAGCCCTCAAAAACCATGTTTTTGAAATACCAACTTTAGAGTGGAAAAAATGTTTCGAGAATTGGTTTGCGCGCATGCAAAACTGTATAAATCTTGAAGGCGAATATTTTGAAAAGCAATAAAACAGTTTGTTCCATAACCATTTCTTTTTCCTAGTTTCTGTAAAAACTTAAAAGGCTGCCCTCGTATCAAATAAATCTTAAATTTGCTCTCAGGTTTATCGCTTCTTGTAGAAGGAAGTTCCTTCGAGCACGACTTAGTGTTATTTATAATTTTCTCCAAGTATACGCAGAAAAAAGAGTAGCAAGAAATAGGGCGCCACATATTATTTTTGTTGATTTGCAAAAAGCGTATAACAAGGTTCGAATATCCAACTTGTTTGACAATAGGTTTTCTCAGGATATAGACGTGATTGCAGATATTTATAGCAACCAGACGTGATAAAAATGGGACAGAGAATACCTCTAGCTTACCACAAGATTGAGACCGGTCTTTAACAGCTAACTTTACGTCAGAATAGAATAGAGAATTACCAGGTACGGGTTTCCACCAAAGCTACTGCTTTTTACATATTTGTTTTCTTAGAACGAATCCCAGGATACGGTAAACGATTTTATGTAATTTAATGAAATAAGGTACAACACATTATTTACAGTAGTTTAATTCCAATACATTTGAAAAGGAAACGGAAAATTTCCCTGTAAGTAGAAGTTCTCTCCAGGTTCCTTTCATCTGAAAAGTGTTTGTTGGTTAAAGATATCCGTTTCTTAACTAGATGTATACAACCGACATGCAAAATTAAAATAGTACTTTTTTGCGTACAATAGA
Source organism: Limonius californicus (assembly GCA_014611495.1). NCBI lineage: Eukaryota > Metazoa > Arthropoda > Insecta > Coleoptera > Elateridae > Limonius > Limonius californicus. The sequence goes on along the minus strand of JABXWE010002900.1, from coordinate 21,886 downwards.
ATTCTCGTTTAACTGCCCAACAACAACAAACTTACCTTGTTATAAACGCTAAGGACCGCCTCCTCTTTGGCATACCCAGCTTTTTCCGATACATGTACACCAAAATTGTCCAATGTATTTTTCTTCCCCTTTTGTGCACGGTTCTTCTATAGCTAAAAATGTATTTCAGTAAATATCTGTAACAGGAATACTTTACCACGAAACATTATTGTCCTCTTATCCTACCAAATAATGCAACTTAGGTACTTGCGCTCTGTTTATTTCAAATGAGAAAAGCTTATGAGGTATGCGGCAAAAATATTGGTATGAACAGGCCGAGGGCAGTATTTTTTTAATTTATAGAATTGAAATCATCAAGCGCAGTTTCGTGAATTTACAACCAGTTTGATAAATAAAAATACCTGCTAGTGTACCAACAATTGCACTTTTTTGAAAATATTAATTTCATCATGACGGTTCTACTACGAGCCTGTCACTTCCTTCTGGACAAGCAGTAACCTTCCTTCGACGCCGTAAATACTGGTTCTGCTGGAATATTTGCTACGTTTGTTTGTTGGATTCTTTTAACTGATAGGATAAAACGGTGAAAAACGCCCCACCGGGGAAAACGCCCCAGTAACTGTACAACAGCTACTTTTATTCAGACGGCAGTACCAGTATCATAAGCTAATGGTCCATATACAGGGTTTTTCAACGAAAAGTAGCCACCCTCAGTATCTTTCAAAACAATTTTTTGGTTGAAAATTGCCAAGACATGTCAACATAGACAGCAAAGGGGACATCTTTTTACCTAAAATCCGGACGTCTGTCATCAACCCCTTAGCCGCCACAGCCACCCCCTCCAAAATTTCAAATGGCACCATACCATGTGTGACACATAGTTGGAAAGGTTATTTCATAAGGAATTCATTATACTATTTATTTTTTTTATTCGCCTGAAATTGGGACATAAAAAAATTAAACACTATATTTTGTTTATTTCGGTTAAGCTGCTGAATATAGCAGTACCTAGATGCTTTTGTTTCATTTTTGTTTTTTCATCTGTCAGTCAACATTCAGTTGATTTTGAATATTATAAAAGTGTCAACATGGTTTACACCACTGCCGAAAGAATCGACATTGTGCGTTTTTATTTCAAAAATAACGACTGTGCAAGAGCCGCAACGCCGTTCTAGAATTTTTGAACAATCGGTTTCCTGGACGATGGATTGGAAGACGTGGTCCCATCGAATGGCCGGCTAGATCACCCGATCTGGATTATTTCTTATGGGGGCATTTGAAATCCAAAGTATATGCAACACAGCCGGCCAATATTGAAGATCTTAGGCAGAGAATAGTAGAAGAATGTCGACAATTGACACCGCTAGTTCTCGCAGATGTTCGTTCTCTCTTTCAAGGTCGTCTGTACTATTGTATGGAAGTTAACGGAAGTCACTTTCAACAATTACTTTAACGATAATTGCTCTATTCAGCAGCTTAACCGAAATAAACAAAATATAGTTTTTAATTCTTTTATGTCTCAATTTCAGGCGAATAAAAAAAAATAAATAGTAGAATGAATTCCTTATGAAATAACCTTTCCAACTATGTGTCACACATGGTATGGTGCCATTTGAAATTTTGGAGGGGGTGGCTGTGGCGGCTAAGGGGTTGATGACAGACGTCCGGATTTTAGGTAAAAAGATGTCCCCTTTGCTGTCTTTGTTGACATGTCTTGGCAATTTTCAACCAAAAAATTGTTTTGAAAGATACTGAGGGTGGCTACTTTTCGTTGAAAAACCCTGTATATGACGCATCGTGCAAGCGTTTGCACCATATAGTGGTTGTTTAGTTTGGCCAAAATAATTAAGTACTGGTGAAAGCTGAACTTTCAAGGCTATAAAATTTATAGGTAAGTGCCCGCTATAATTTATTTCTCGTAAACGTAGTATAATTTTGCAAATTTGAGAATGTTGTACCCAATTAGAGTTCATAACCTACACAGTGGCGTAGGCTATTTTGCTTCTCGTGTTCTTGACATTTGTTTGGACGGTGGGGCGTTTTACACCGTTGATCGGGAAAAACGCCCAACGGAAGTTGGGGTAATAAACTTCATTAAATATTCTAAGTTTTTTCGCAGAAAATGGGTAAAACTTATATACGGAAGACAACAAGAGGTTGTTGTAGTCGGGATACTTTAGCACAGTCTATGGAAAAATGGAACTCATGTGCGATGGGTGTAAATGAGGCTAGCCGTGAATATGGAATTCCGTCCAGAACACTAAGAAGGCACCTGCAAAGCGGAAGTCCAATCGTAAGGTTAGGTCGCGGACCAGAATTAGGACATGGGCATGAAAAAAAGACTCGTGGCAAAAAAGCTGGAGATGAATGGTTTAAGAGATTTATACATAGAAATAAGGAACTGAGCATCCGAAAATCGGAAGATTTATCTTTAGCTATAGCAAAGGGGACGAAAAAGAAGGAAGCAACCAATTTTTTAAATTTATTGGAAGATCTTCTTGCACGTAATGATTTGTTTGACAAACCCGGTCAAATATACAGGGTGTATCAGAAATAGGTACACATATTAAATCCGATGGTAGATTACAATATATACAAACTAGAAAAAACATTACTTTGGCAATGGGACCCTTACGATATGAGAAAATCATAATTGAAAATTTGACACAAAATTATTTGAGTACCGCAGGATAATAACAGAACTTTGAATTCAAAGACATATTATGCGAAGGAGAGTAAGATAGAAGTGCAAAAAAATTTCTTATCATCTGCCACAAACCAATACTGTTACGTAGGTCAGTAATTCCTATTCAGTCTGTTGTTGTTATCACAAGCCAAACAAGTTTTTAGGTGTTTGCCACTTTGGATTTACTTTACAATTAGGTAATAACCTTCTACAGCTTAAATGCATTTTCTATGTATCATCAGCAGTTCTCAAACAAAATTTTATTTTATTTTTGAATTCAAAAAAATAAACTTAATGTTTTTTGAAAAATTAATATTACCATTGAATTCTACTTAAGCCAATCTATTACGGGTTTAAATATTTGTACCTATTTCTGATACACCCTGTATAATGTTGCTGAGACTTGGGTGCAGATCAACAACAAACCGAGTAAAATGGTTGTTTGCAAAGGTGCGAAACACGTTTATTCTTTAACCAGCTCCGAGAAGGGAGAAAATATATCCTGGATTTCATGTTGCAACGCAGAAGGCAATTATTTGCCCCCTGTTTTAATATTCTAAGGTAAAAATAAAAGAGACGAGTTTGTCCATGGTCTTAACACCAGGTTCAAGCGTGTTTATAAATCCAAAATCATCCTATGTAAACTCCGAGTTGCTTTTGAAATGGTTAAAGGAATGTTTTTTGCCAAAGAAGAAACTTGACAAAGCCTTGATTATTGGACGGACACCCATCTCGTTGCAACGCAATTGAGCTCTTTGATTGAGATGGTTTTGAAATGGTCAAAGGAATGTTTTTTACTAAAGAAGAGACCTGACAAAGTCTTGGTTATTGGACGGACACGCATCTCATTGCAACGCAATTGAGCTCTTGGATTTTGCAACTGAAAATGACGTGGTACTTCTATGTCTACCAAGTCACACCACGCAGGCACTGCAACCGCTGGATAGAGCTTTCTTTAAACCTCTAAAATTCTACTTCTTCCAAGAAGCACAAAGTTGGTTAGTTCAAAACAAAAGTAGGAAGTTAGCAAGAACTAATATCGCTAGATTAATTGGCAACGCGCCGGATAAAGCTGCAACTGCGGAAAACGCAATATCAGGGTTTATAGCATGTGGCATACATCCGTACAAACTTCCACCAATTGCAGACCATTTTTTCGTCATCTCGAAGGCAGGCTTAAGAAACACGACACAAAATATTTGCGAGGTACCCCACCAAAATGTTACTTACCTGTCTTACCTGTAGCACCAACTTCTTTAACAGGTTCTACAATAGTAAAACAAACAAGTGGAACCGTAAACTAGCCGCAAAGTTCAATGCTACAACCTAGACCATTAAATCAACAGGAAACATTACAGACAACACCTAAAATCTGTAACGAGCAGGAAGTATTTGAAAAAAATTGAACCACTTCCACTTTTCCCTACTGATGTACCTGAAAGAAAACAGTCCGCACTGGAACACTGGAACGTCTCCAGAAAATCGTGTGAAACGGAAAGTTTTGGCAGAAAAAAAAGAAAACTGACGCCAGTAAAGGGAGTTATACCAAAAAGAAAATTAGAAGAATATAAATACTAGTTCGAGCAAGAAGGCAAAAATTGTTAAGAAGAAAAGAATTGAATTTTCAAGTTCGTCTCATACTTCTTTGAAGGATGACCCTGTTTTAAGCTCATTGGATGAAAGTTCAGATGAAGCTGAAGATTTGAAGAATGTAATGAATACTATTATACGACCAAGTCCATTATTGACTGGATTCAATGCTCTAAGTGTTCCCGTTGGCTCCATGTGTTATGTTCGTTTAATTTTGCCGCTTCATCTGAATTAAAGTTGAAATTGCTCTCCCGACTTGTGTCGGATTAGACACCTTCAACCCCGGAACAGTCTCCTTTGAGCCGTTGCAAGTGATCATCCCGTACAGCGGCGGAGATTTTGGCATCTGAAGAACCCGTCTTCTTTTTTTTCTTCGTCAACGAAAGTCCTGGGCCGTAACATTGTTTCCCTCGTGATACGCTCTTCAAGGGCGTGCCTGTGAATTTTTCTTGCTTCCCGAAGAACCTAGGAACACCCCAATTGTGCCTCTCTATACACCGTACCGAAGAGAAAACTAAGGTAAAACTTGCCAATGTATTGCACAGTGATCGTTTTTCCTGTTCATCAGTGTTTCGTTAAAGACTAGAAATAGAACAGAAGTAAGGCAACCTTCAGTTGCCCAGTGTGTCATTATTCGTTTAGGTTAAAGTTTAATTAATTTCTGTAAGCTCTAACGTCACTGGCTGCGTAGATCTGTGGTTTAGCAAAGTAAATATCGCAAGCCACTGGCGACGTGCCTTTTTTTGTTTGAACGTTCTAACTTCCCTCTGTGTTTAACTACAATTATTACCGTTCTGGATAGTTTTCTTGTACTATATGTATTACCAAGTCCCAGCAGTAGAATTATATTTGTCTTAAAATTCACCACAACTTTTATTTCTGTGAATTTTTATTGTATTGTATGCATAAACTTTGCAAGCTTTATAAACAGGAGGGAAGCACAATAAAGGTAAGTCTGCTCCCCGTAAACTGCTGGCTTCTCGGCCTTCCACCAGAACCTGCCATCAGCTGTGATTTCGAAGGAGGAGCTCGATAATTTTGACCTACTCTGTACACTACTACTTAAGCCCTCACTTAAACGTTTCTTATCAACCACCCCTACTCCTCTGAGTTTAGCCGAAAGCCTTTCCAATCTTTCCTGTTGCGGGTCGACGCAAAAGCTCGTTTGATCCGTAACACACAAGACGTACAAAATTTACCGGTGCCTTTATAGTTTTTATAATAGATGATTACCACTTGTCCAGTTTATGCAACAACTTTTAGAAATAAAATTCTCTTTTAATAAATACAGAATTTTTTTAAATAATGTGGAGCATTTGCCTGGTTTACCCTAAATTAAAGTAAAATCTGTTAAAAGCACCCTTTTTTGGAATCCATTACCATAAATGCCCAGCATTAAGATTTTTTTTAAAGATTGTTGCAAGGCGACAAAAAATATTATTTTGTTAACATATTTGTTCGTAAGAATCGATTATCGATTCTCAGCAATAATTACAAATTACGAAAATTCAATTCCTATTGTTAAAATAAAGAACAATATTACTCTTTTAGAATTGAAAATCGTAATCCAATGTTCATAAAGCAATTTTATAGTTTTATAGTTTATAGTACACAAATTTTAAATTGAAAATAGATTTTCAATTCTAGCGTAAAGGTTTGTTTCTGAAATGATTCTCGATTTTGGAATCGGTAATCGATTTTCGATTCCAGCAGCATAGTGAGTGTCTATGGCACAACGGAATCGTTCGATAATACTAGTATATTTACAAGCTTCTGTTACGATACTACAACATTAATATGTGGCAGCAGTTTCCAAAATTACAATATTTTTCGCACTACTGGGCGTATTTTAAAAAGCACTGGCTTTATATTTTAATTGAACAATTACGGTTATGTACCGTATATAATTAGGGATAATAATGTCTAAAGAAAATTGGACAAATGTTTATACTTACCGGAATAACTACTAGCAAGCATAATCAAACATAACATGATAATTATTTTCATCATTTTGTATTTACTGTGCAATAACTAGTTATTGTAAATTTAAGAATTACTAATTTTTTAACAATTATATGTCGTATTGTGTCAATGGGAAATGAAAACGATGTATGCGTGACTTTCCGCAATACGTTCGACTACCTAGAATAGCAAACGTATGCAGTAATAGATTTAATTGGTAATTGTTCAATGCAAACGGCATACATGTATTTACGAATAATTCCCCTAATTGTTGATAATCAGAGTTGATTACTTTTAAATGTTATCGTATATAGTCAAGGTAGCACACAAGTTTTTTTTATCGGGTATACATTGATTTTCTGCTAACTGATACTTCGTTGATTTATAACATATTTGAAGACATTACATAAAATGTATATACCATAATTATGCGTTACTTAATTTCTTTGTCAACAGAAAATCCATTTAATACCGGTGGAGCCCGACAATAACAGATGTATCGCCGGAGTATTTAATAACAATTTCATTTTTCAACTGTTACACACAAGTTCTTTAATAGTTCTGTTGTTGTTGAATGTTGGTTTGTAATTAGTAACTAGCAACTTATGCTCGTAATACGAAAACCAAAACTCAGTAGTAGCAATACCACCAATTAGAAATTCTGACAATAGCTGGGCCAGAACAAATAAAGGCTAAGCAAATACTTTCGCTGAACACCTTGCCAAAGTTTTCACGCCTCCACTCCCCCAAGGAAATAAAGATGGTAATAAAATTGAATCCTTCTGGACGCCCCATGCCAGCTATTCCTACCGATTACACCATTCTAACCAGCTGAAGTCCGTCAGCAAATCAAACATGTATGTAGGTACCCGTAAAGCGGTTATGACCTAGTAGTAGCAGAAATATAACAAAATCTTCCAAGAAAGTCGCTAGTGCTTCTTACTACTACATAAAACAGCATATTAAGACTAACCTACTTCCCAATACAATGGAAGTACACCCAGATTATAATGATTGCCAAGTCTGGAAAACCATCCGTCCAACCCTCAGCCTACAGACCAATCAGCCTCCTACACCTGATGACAAAGGTATTCGAAAAACTTCTCCTTAAAAGAATTAAGGAAATAGTAGACCTTGATCATATAATCCCATTTTATCAGGTCGGATTTCAGGAATACCATTCAACAACACACCAATGTCACTAGATCGTCACCCAAATAATGAAAAGCCTTGAGACAAAAAAGTTATGCGCGACTGCATTCATGGACATAAAGCACGCCTTTAATAAAATATGGCATAAAGGCCTGTTATATAAGATCAAACTACACCTTCCAACCCAGATCTATTTAGTATTAAAATCGTACCTTGATGAGAGGGTCTTCCAAGTCAAGATACAAAATGATGTATCAGGCCACCAAATCACGTTCGGAATACCGCTAAGCAGTGTACTGGGACCGCTGCTATACCTGATCTACTCCTTCGACTCATCAATCACAGAAAATATTTTAATCGTTACATTCGCAGAAGATACAGCCATCCTGTCAGTCAGCGAAACACCACAAGTAGCAGCAGACCACCTACAACACCACCTTAGTTTAATACGAAAATAAAGTAACAAATGGAGAATAACGGTCAACCGTGAAAAATCCACACAAATAACCTTTACAATCAGACTATCAGTATGCCCATGCCCGCACACTAGATTCAACAACATTCCAATACCGATGAAGACCGAAATAAAACACCTCGGGATGGAACTCGATGAGAAACTCACCTGGAGCACTCATATCAAAGCCAAGAGGAAACAGCTAGACATAAAAGTTAAACAAATGTACTGGTTAATTGATAATTGATCTCAACTATCTCTTTCAAACAAGTTACTTCTATACAAAGTAATAATAAAGCCTGTACGGACCTATGGGGTCCAGTTATGGGGTTGCGCAAAGGTATCCTACGCCAAAATTCTGCAGACGTTCCAGTCCAAGACCTTATCCATGTTGGTAAACACGTCATGGTATATCAGTAACGATACTCTTCACACCGATCAGAAAACCCCATTTGTAACTAGTGAAATCCAGATACTCCATAAATTAGTAGAACAGGGAAATGCTCTTGTAGAGAAACTGTCAATCCAACCATTAGTTACAAGAAGACTCAAGCAGAATTGGCCACAGGACCTTGTTTTACAATCTAACCAAAGCTGAAGTATATTATATTATATCCAGGAGAATGGCGATGATTAGATTCCCCTCATGTCATGTACAACATTATAAAATTTACTTATTGCTCAAACTGTATAAAAAAAGTGGGATCAAAGTGGGACAGAGAATATTTCAAGCTAATTACAGGATTGATATAGGGCTTTAACACATAACTTTATATTAGAATAAATTTTATTGCCGGTTAGTTTGGAGTTGACACAATGGGTTGTCAACGCATACAACCCGTAAAAGTGAATTATCAGGTATAGGTATTCACAAAAGCTATTAGTTTTGACTAATTTAACGTCGAGGAAGAATTCCCAGATAGGAACACGATTTTATGTAAATATGTAATAAGGTACAACACATTTTTTAAAGTAGTTTAATTCTGATACGTTGGAAAAGGAATCGAAAAATCTTCCTCTAAGAAGTGAAAGTACGTCCTCTCAAGTCCCTTTCATCTGAAAAATGTTTATTGGTTAAATGTTTCTTCCTCTGATTTCTTTTTCTAAACTGGATCTATATAACCGATATGTAAAACTGAAACAGTACGTCTCTGCGTATAGTAGAATTCTTGTTTAATTTACTAAGAAAAACAACCATACCTTGTTATCAACGCTCATTATCGCACCATAATTGAACATAGCCAATATTTTCCGTCACATCTACACCATAGTCCATCCAATATTTTGGGGTTTCTACGCGGTTTTGGACCGTCATTGAGAAGTCTGCAGTCAAACGTATATCATATCTTATATCTTTTTTGATACAAAATTTTGACCTGTGTAGGGATAGACTTTCTTATAATATTCAACGGAAGCATCTTATTTCTTCTTTGAAAAATATTTATTCAGATATTTTTTGATTTCGATTTCCATAGAGCAGGATGTTCTCTGTAAATATTTATAAAATTTGTTAGAAACTCTTTGCTCATAAAACACATATAAAAGTTTAAAGTGCAAAATTCATGATCTTTCCCTATTCGCCTCCATTCCGGCACCCCCAAAGGAGCAGCTTTGTCCCCCCTTCTCTATATCGTTTACTCCCACGACTTTCCTGTTTCAGACTCGCCCAGAACCAAAACCAGGCTTTTCGTCGACGACACTTCCATCTGGTCCTCCCAACGCACTAGATTCCCGAGAATTCCAAAGAGTGCTCAATAAAATCCACACTTAAACCTGCAAGTGGCAGATAAAACTCAATGCCAACAAATCATTTTCCATCCTATTCAGGCACCCCTACATATCCAGAAACACAATTCGACTCCCATTTAATCAATGTTTCAATTAAAAACCAACCAATCCGCCTTCCAAACCAAATAAAATATTTAGGTATTGCATTCTTTCACACCTGCTCTATATTATCAGATCTCCAAGAAACCATCAAAAAAGTTCGCAACCTGCTCCATCGTATTCAAGGACGCTTTTAAGGTTGCAATTCTCGCGCCTTCCATTATACTTACAACACCTTCATAAGCCCAATAAGCGAATACCGTGCCCTCATCTACGCTTCTCTCCCACCTCGTGACCTAGAACGAATCCGCCAATGACAACGGCAGATTTTTCGTCGAAATTTCACGTTAGGCTTCCGATACCCCAGCATACTAATTCACGAAAACCCAGGCATCATCCCCATTTGCCACCGCCTCCAAAAACTTCAATACTTCTATATCACCCGCACCCTTAACGGCAAGCGATCCTCCGCATTTCTCCCACATTCCGCAACCGAATCTTCAGATAACCTCACAGGTAACTGAAACGACCCTCCCCCCCCATAGCCCACTCATCAAGTCTATATCCAGATCTCCCAGACGACCTCCTCGATCTCGTTGAAAACACCGCCACACAAGCAAAAGCAACAATCCATAAGAAGAAAGGAGGAAGCCCGGGGTTGAAGAGTACCAAATCTAGAGGGTGTTCGGATATGTAATAATGTATACTTTCTTCAAGTCGATAAAATTAGACGTTTCTCTTATAGTAACTAGCCTGTATACCGAATATCAAGTTATTTCTCTCACGTTTAAACAAGATAGGGCGAAAAGAAAACATAAAAAATAAGACTTGGAAGGCCTGTAACTTTCTTAACATTGAGTTTTGAGCGTTTCTTCATAGGAACTTGTGCCATTATTTTGACCCATAGAATTACGTCCCGGCGTATGGCCATGGTAAATCCGAACACCCTGTATAACGGGCCACCCATACAGGACATCATTAACACTGTTAAACACACATTTTGTGACATGGAAGTGTTTAGGTGTTTCTGATGTATTTCGGCACCCTAAAACCAATTTAAAAACTGAATTTGCCTATTACCCACTAATTTTTAATAACAAGCATTTATATTTTGCAAGTATGCAACATATGCGTATTGCGCCACTTTGTGTAATGTATAAGCAGTGACGAATATACCGTGTTAAGACAAGTTCATTCCTGTCTATTACATGCAAGAAGTACGCACCAAATCAGATATTGTGCATTAGTAGGCATTTGCCGGCATATGAAGTTACTGCATTTACTGTGTCGTGCCGCGAATTAACAAGTAAGTACAATGCCTAGGCAGTGTGTAAATAATGTCAACAGTTTTTGTTATGTGTGTGGGAACTAACTTTTAAATCGTAAAAACGTACTTTCACCCCACTTGTTAGAAGAGCTTACCAACTTTAGTTCGGAGTTAAAGTGGAAGATCAAGATAAGACATGGATTCCTCATATATGTTTTAAGACCTGTATAACATGTTAATAGGTTGGTTGAAAAGCACAAAACGTAAAATGCACTCTTCAGTATCAATGGTATGGAGAGAACAGAAAGACCATGCCACAGATTGTTACTTTCACCTCACTAACATACTAGGCATCGGACCGAAGTCTAAGCATACTGTACAGTATCCCAATTTACCATCAGCTTTACGGCCCGTCGAAGATAGTGAAGATCTTCCTATCCCAAATCCAACAGATTCTTGGAGTTTGGACGAAGAAGAACCAGAAAGCACTGGTGTTCCAACTGATGATATGTAATTCGCATAGGGAAACGACAATAATCCACTATTTCAAACACCAGAATGTTCAACAGAACCACATCTGATTTCACAGGCTGAACTAAATGATTTAGCTCGAGATTTAAAACTAGCAAAATCACAGTCAGAACTTCTAGCATCCAGATTAAAAGGGTGGAATCTCTTCGAAGGTGACGTACATAAAACTCACTTCCGAAAACGTCAAAAAGGACTTACACATTGTTTCGCTCAAGAAGAGACTTTGGTATATTGCACGGATGTTGACAACTTATTTCGCGCATTAGGATAGAAACATGAACCAAGCAATCGGTCCCTATTTATAGATTCTTCAAAACCTAGCCTAAAAGCAGTCTTACTTCACAAATGCAATAAATACCCATCTGTACCTATAGCTCATGCCGTTCATATGAAGGAATCATACGAGAATATGCGATATCTCCTAGAACACATCCGGTATAATGACTATGGTGGTCAACCTGTGGAGACCTAAAAGTGATAGCGCTTCTTCTTAGACTTCCGCTTGGGGTATACACAATACTGTTGCTTCCTGTATGAATGGGACAGACGTGCACTTGGTCGGCACTATATACAGACAAAATGGCCACTACGTTAAGCACTAACTCCGAGTGAAAAAAATATTACCAACGTACCACTGGTTGATCCTAAAACGTATTTCAACCACCACTGCATATTAAATTGGGCTTAATGAACAATTTCGTTAAAGCATTAGATCGGAACGGAAGAGGGTTCTTGTATCTGAAACAGAAATCTTCGAGAGTTAGTGAGGCAAAAACTAAAGAGGGCATATTTGTGGTACCACAAATAGGAGAATTAACAACAGATGGCGAATTTGACAACTTGCTGAATTAAGTTGAACTAAGAGCATGAAGAGCTTTTACAACAGTTGTGGCCAATTTGCTTGGAAATGTCAAAGCTAAAAATTACAAAGATCTCGTGACTGAATTGCTTAGTGCCTACAGAGAAATGGGATGTAACATGATTTTAAAAATTCACTTTCTGGATGCTCATCTCGATTTGTTTCCGAAAAATTTAGTTGCCGTAAGCGACGAACATGGAGAACGGTTCCACCCGTTGCACCCATGGAAAAGCGATATCAAGGCAAATGAAGTCCTAGTTTGCTTGCTGATTACTGCTGGACATTAATCCATGATGCCCCAGAGACCAAATACCGCCGTAAAACATTTGCAACAACATTTTGAAGTAAGTGCAACATTAAGAACATACCAGTATATATTTCCGTATAACGCACAACACTTCGTAGCAAATAAACTGTGGGTGATAGGGAAAATCCAAGGTCATTTTCTGCTCTCTGGTGAAATTTTACATAACATACGCCATGTTTTATCCATGTCACAAAAAAAGGTGATTTTTGTTTACCAGTGTAATTAGCAATAGAAACATGAATTGGGTCATCTTAAGTTTTTGTGAAATTTCAATTTACTTGACACTCATAATAATTATTATTACTAGCGCAAAGTTAGGCATGTTATATTGGTTGGTAACACTATTGATAAAACTGTCATACTAATAACCGTGCGGTAGTGGCCTGTGACAATTAAAACTGCAATGTGTTATTGGCTATACATACAATTCACGGATAATTTTGTAATTGCCGATAATAAAATTTTAAAAATTGGGGGAATTAATCAAGCAATTTCTTCTTATCGGGGTATTTTAAAAACTAACTTATTGCTAATTGATACTTCTTTTATTTATTAATGCATTGAAAGGCATTACATAATGGCTTATGTATATTAATGAAGTGTAACTTAATTTCTTTTATCTAGAAAATTCATTTAGTATTGGTGTAATATTCTTGCTTTTAGTTTCAAGTCTTTTTTTTTTAAATCTGAATATTTTATTCTTAGATTTAAATTCATTTCAACTTCATAATTTCTAATATTTCGAAATCCCAACCAACATTGGTAGCCCTAAATTCGGATTTATGTTAATTACTTACACGTACACTTTGTTGATGACAAATAACACCAAAACGATAATTTTTAAAAATTTATTCAGATATCAGGTAAATTTTAAATTATCACTACTTGTGGAAGGAAGTTGAAGCTCCCTGGAGGCTAATTTAGTGTTATTTGTGGTTTGTTCTCCAAATACATAACTCTTTTTCTTTTTCCAAACATTATTTGTTCAGTATTGAATATAGTTATTCCTTTTTGATTTTCCTATTTGATTTATTTATGCTTCTCGCATTCATATTTTTGCCGTCATTTCTTTTATATCGTTGGCCCATTTTCTTGCAGGGCGTCCTACATTTCTAGTACTCCATCTAAGGCCAGTATGACACCCTACAGGATTTTGTACAAAAGTCTGTTTAGAATTTGAGAGATTCGGGGATCGTTGTCCTACTCGCATGGGGTATTCTTGTTGTAGAACTCGACAGATTCATTTGAGAAAGGGACAATAGTTATTTAAACGCCTATACCTGCTTTGCGTGTTCGCGAGATAGTGCTGACTAGTATGATTGAAGCTGCGTGCGCTAGTGTTAGAGTAAACCCAAAATTAGAAATACATAAAAGTCTTCAAAACCTTCGGGCCACAAGATCCACCAGTGGCATAACACGGTGATGTATATTTGGTATCAAAAATAATTTTGATATTGGTGTAAGAAGTGGGACTGTGTTTTGAAAATTGGCTTTGCTAGGCTCCAATATACCAAAGCTACCTAAAAATAATTACAAGTAAACTTTAAAACTTTAATAAGCATCGATTTATATTATATTTGATATAAAAATTTCAGAAACAGAAAGAAAAAGGTGAACATTGTTATAAAATAATTGTTAGTCATACATGACCTACACATCAATATCTTCATCTTTGGAATCTTTATAATCCTCTTTTGAGTCATCGGAATCGCCTGTGTAAACGCTGTATATCAAATGCATGGAATTGTCTATAAATAAATATTCACTGTGGATACAATCATTGACAATCTTGTCTGCAAGATTACAAACTGATGACTACTCTTCTAGAGTAATGGCATTTAATTTTCCTTTGTCCAGTTTCACCACATCATCAATTTTAAATGTAACATTTCTTGCATCAACCCAATTCTTCATAGGGCACAAATTTTCTTAATAGGGTTGAAGTACGTGGTACGGCGGTAATCTCAATATCAGATGACCATATTTGTTTAAAAGTGTATCTAGTGCATACTTTTGGTACTTTGTTGTATGTAATTTAATGATATTCTACAATTCTGGCTTTGTGTTTGTTTGACCGTATTCAATGTTCTTTCGGACAACCAGTTGATCATATATTGTTTTAAGGTTGTGGCTACAGTCCCGCAAGTGGGATTTTCCTAAAAAAACTAAAATCCCACAGGGGAGTGATTTTTATGGTCACGCCCACAAGTTGCGGGATATTTCTGAAAAATAATTAGTCCCGCAAATTCCACACTTAACCAGATTTTACCTAACATACCTACCCACTTTATGAATAAAATGTCAACATCTTGTTTTCATTGCATTATTTCCTCATTTATGCTTTGTAATTTTGGTTTTGTAATATTAAGGAACACAATATTGACAGAACAAGATGACAAGGTTACATATTGTTCTGTATTTTTCAATTTTTAAATTAGGGATTTTAAAGAAAAATTACGAAATCGGTAAAATATTTCCATTTTGTTGATGTGATTGTTTTGGGTGTAGGTATAATAATTATACAATAGATGAGATATTTTAAATACTTATATAAAAATTTGTAATTTCTCAAAAATATAGGTGTACGTATTTAACATCAAATACCATCAAAGATATTTAAACCTTCATTTTTTCAAAACCCTTTTTTTATGTATTGGTCTCGTTCTTGGTAAACCTATTGCCGTTAAATTGTTTCCTTTTGGCCTTCCACGGCTTTTAATGGTATTCTAAAAATTATATTATAAAAAATAAGAAACATTAAATTACTAGGATTTAATATATGTACCTACGTACCGGCATGGAAATATCTTTCAGTTCTTCCCGATCAGTATTAGCTGTGTCACGAATTGTTATTTCTTCACCAATTTCTTCAATTAATACTTCTTCATACATGGAGGTTTCTTCAAATATTGTTTTTTCATTATTTACTGTTTTTTCAATTAATACTGACTATATCTTCAAATGTCATTATTTCATTATTGACTGTTTGTTCAATTACTACTTCTCGGTAATCTGGTTCTTGTGGTGGTTGTGAGAGATATAAATCGTTACTAAAATAATCATGTTCCAATATAGTGTGATCTCGGGTTTGACATTTATCAAAATTGTAATTAAAATATTCTTCTTCTTCATTAACATCACTAGTAATGGCTGGAATGTCCAAACCATTATTATTAGTTTCATTGATTTTCTCTTGTGGTTGAGGGACTTCAAGGAACTTTACTTCTTCATAATTCTGCCATTTATTTTGTAACTCTGTCAATATATTTAATCTTTCATAAAATTCTTTCATAGGTACCTCACTACAAAGTGTTGCCAGACTAAGGCAAATAGCTTTGGACTTCGAAAATGTTTGATGAGAAGTTAAAGGTTTCCTTGAATCTACGTTAGATATTTTGTCGTGGGTGATAGCTAATTGTGTTTCTGGTATCTCTGAAATGATATCAGTGACTTCAATGTAACTTTTAGTCCGTCTTCTTGCAACCAAACCTTCATGAAATAATTCCAAGCCAAGGTATTTTCTATAATGTTTGCAAGGGAGCTTCATTGAAGTGAAAAAACAACATTTATAAGATAGTTCTGAAACCTTAACTGTTTTCACAACTTCTTTATTTTGTTTTTTTGTACAACATATAACATTTTCATTTTTGCACAAAATTGTATTGAGAAATAGAAGAGTTTTGTTCAATTTTTTAAATGTAAACGGTGTTAAATATTTCTAAAAGGTTACTTCTGTCTTGCTTGTGCCAATCATATAAGATACTTTAAAGTTCATCTTAGACAATTCATTCTGGTACTCTGACCTTTTAATACTGATTTAGATAAACATTTTTTGAATGAATTCATCAAAAGTACTGTAAGTTGAGATAACTGATTTCAATTTTGCGTTTAAACTTTCAAGTCTGTTATTAGTGGAGTTCAAAAAGTTCCAGTTTTTGAATACAGCCCCTTTACCCATTCATTTCTGAGTTCATGCCAATTATCCATGTAATATTTTAGAACTGGCTCTGGAATTATTGTTTTCATTTCTTCAAATATGGCATTATAATTTTCCACAGATTTTGCATAAGCCAATTTATTTATGTATTCTAATGATGCTTTTACCTCTGAAGGTGTAATGTTCATCTTAGACATGAAATAAACAAATTAGGAACTGCATTGAAATAACATGTCGTTCAGTTTTACATTTGTCCGTCATCACGACAGATACATTTTTCCATTTGGGGTTTCTATCTTAAATCTAATAGAAGGCCAAAAGGAAACAATTCAATGGCTATAGGTTTATCAAGAAGAGACCAATACAAAAAAAATATTTTTAAAAAATGAAGGTTTAAATAACTTTCAAGATGATATTTGATGTTAAATACATACACCTATATTTTTTAGAAATTACAAATTTTTATATAAGTACATTTAAAATATGTCATCTATTGTATAATTATTATACCTACACCCACAACAATCACATCAACAAAATGGAAATATTTTACCAATTTCGTAATTTTTTTTAAATCCCTAATTTAAAAATTGAAAAATACAGAACGATATGTAACCTTGTCATCCTGTTGTGTCAATATTATGCTCCTTAATATTACAAAACAAAAAATTACAACCCAAAAATGAGAAAATAATGCAATGAAAACAAGATTTTCACATTTTATTCATGAAGTGGGTAGGTATGTTACGTAAAATCTGGTTAAGTGTGGAATTTGCGGGAATGTTATTCTTCGGAAATATCCCGCAACTTGTGGGCGTGACAATAAAAATCACTCCCCTGCGGGATTTTAGTTTTTTTAGGAAGATCCCACTTGCGGGACTGTAGCCACAACCTATAATTTTAAGGTTAAGGTAAAATGTTAAAACTGTTCTGCTTAAATTTTCTTTTTTATGATTAAACTTAACAATTATGTTTTGGGTTTAGATGTATCTGAAAGTTATAGTTGGCTGTCAATTTAGATTGTGTTACTATTTCATGGTTGTAACAAATACTTTAATATATTAATACAGGAAACTTCGCCGAAAATCTCGTGACATTGACTGCACCGCTCCGTGCGGCTTACTTTGTAAGTTTAAATAAATGGTTAAGTTTATAACATTTTGTAGGGTTAGGTTTTTATTTATTAACATGAATTTAAAGCAGTAATCTGTAAATTTATTATCCAAATTTACTGAAACTTGCCCACTGAACTGCTTAGATGATAAATGTCCCACATTTATTAATGCTAAACTTATATGAGTTTCCTGTATTAATATATTTAAAGTATTTGGTTGTAATCACCGAGAGAATAACTGGGAAAGACCTGGGCAAACTCAGGGCTCTCAAAGTAATAAAATTCTAATAATTCATAAGTTCTTAAAACGCATAAAATTATGCTATTATAATTTTCCAACTAACTCAATTCAAGCTGTTGCTGAATATCCACAGATATATCGTTAATTCTTCGGCAAACTGTATCGTTCGACAGAGGAATATTCTTGAGTTGTTCAGCATAGCTTTCACCAAACATTGTTTGTACCATGTCTATGGCAGCTGGTCAAATTAGTTGCTCTGCAGTCGTATGTGGCTTCTTGCATTTAGCTATTTTATAAGCCGCTTTGTATCATGCCAATAAAGCTTTGTCATTTACTGTAAGAGCTTTGTGGAAATTTGTCTTCTGTTTCCCGGAAGATGTAAGTTTCTCTGCAAAAAATTCACGAGACTTATCAACATATTCTTTGTGCAGAGTTTCTAAATGCTTCTTCAATTTATTGGGTTTCGTGCTACCTGCATCCAAAATTTTGAGGCAAATAACACATTCTTCATCACCTATTTCAATGCTTGTAAAACCGAAGTTTAAGTATGCTTGGTCATATTTTCGTGTTTTTGATTTTATAACAGGATTAGCACTGGTACTGGGGGTTTCTGATGAGGTAGAAGCTTTTTCGCCTTTAAGCTTACGTTTGCTTCCAATTAAAAGTCTATCCATATTTACTAAACGTGTACGTAAATATACAATAATTATTTTCAGCGTTTGAACCCCAACTGACAAGCTCTCTTATGTAATACAGTCACAACCACCCAACTAACAACTGACGCTGCTGCTTTTATAGTCACGTATTTTCAATCCAGAAAGTTCGAGACGTATCGGTATCTGCCGCGAACATTCGGGTAAGAGTAGATCAGGTGATAAGCACCACAGCGGCAGCGTAGCGAATATTGCCAAATCGAATTAAATAAGTTTCTGCGTATTGGGTTATTCTTATCTCTCTTATATTATGCAGGGGGCGCAGAATTATTCAAGGTAAAAAAGGGGGGAGGCGCAAAATACGAAAGTTTGAGAACCGCTGATCTAGAGTATCTTTCAATATTACAATTTACTTTCGGCTTAGACCTCGTCGTCATTTGGGAACTACATCCAGCATTATCAGGTAAGGGCCGACCTGTAGCTTGTCTGCCTTTACAAGCATTTGCTCTAGAAGTTTGAGCCATATTTGTTCGTAGGCCCTGCCTGCCTAAATAGGGCCGTGTGCTTAGATTGATCTTAATGTATTTTGTTTGCCAGGACAATAATACTTAATCGGCTTATGCCCGTTAACTGTTTGTGAACCCATACAAACTAACGTTTCGCAAGACATTGCAGCTTGCATCTTCAGAGTCAATAGAACACTGAACTCAGTGTCTAAGCCGAAAGTAAATTGTAATATTGACAGTTAGAGGAACCGCGAAAGCCTCAAAGAATATACTAGAGTATCTTGTCCAAAATTTTTGTAATTTTTGCTGCAGTATTAGATTTAAAATAAATAATAATAATAATAAAATTCTCTTCATAAGAGGATACTACTAATGCTAGGTGTAGCCGCGCTTAGCATTCTCCTGGATACATTGGATACATATATTTCGGCTCCTGTTCCTTCTGATGTGTGAAATTTGTCTGTGTATCAGATTAACTCCCTTGACGGATGAGGTGCGGTTCCTTGGGCCCAATCATCGCAATCATATCTCACAGTGAGTGGTTTGTGAGGAAGGATGTAGTTGGTGTCCATTTCATGGATGGGATCACTTCATACCACTTCTTGTATTCCTTTGTGTCCACATAGTTCCTAGTTGGTGTGCCAGTTTCGGCTGATTTCCTTTTTTGTTCTCCAATACGGACTTCCCCTTTTATATATAAGTCTAAAGGGATTAATTCCAGAAGGGCTTCCATAGATGCTGTGCATAACTCCACAAATGCACAAACAAGCCAGTCTCTGTATCCTGGTTTGTTTTGAGGTGGCTATTTTTTGTTCAACCACACTGCATACCACACTAGGGTGCCATAGCCTATCGTGGGTCTAACTACTACAGTGTAGTACGTAGTACCATTAGAGCATGTCCGGTTTCCCCATGTTATGTTTAATGAGAGTCATTTTCGCTTTGCTTGAGATATTATTCAAGTGTACATTCCAGTTCCAGTTTAGATACTGAATCTCCTAGCTAGCCTGAATTCTTTTACCAAAGATTGTCAGCTTGTAAAATGCCCCTTATTGCCACTACTACTCCACCTACTATTTCTCGTTTCTGCGCCCTCTACCGACTTTTATAATATTTTTGTATTACATACATGAAAATTCCTTTGGCTAGGTTGAAATCCAAGTCATATTGAAATCAACCAAATGATTCTTTAAATATTCACAAAACTATTTTTAAGTGATATTAGTGAGGAAATTGTTGAAAACCAATACGCATACTCAATGGGGAACTTAGCTCTGTAGGCCAGACCTTTCCCTTATATTCTGCTTTGGTCTATTGGCTTTGCTTTATTTTGTAAATGCTTGATGTCCTGTTATGCATAGGGTCAGAATCTAAAAAAATATACTTTTTGTTTGGGTTCATAAGCATACCATGGGCCAACTCAAGAATGTTTAGATTCAATTTTTTAAATAACTCTTTACTTAAGGGTTCAGGATAATAATAATTATGGATCAATGAACCTTCAAACAAACATTTTAATTAAAATTTTGTGTAAACAATATATTGATCTAAAATGTTGTATAAAATCTTTTAAATTAGAGAAAATATTGATCTGATTAGGTATTTGGATACATATAGTCTTACCAATTTAATACAAACTAATATTTAGTGATCTAACTCTTTTTATTGTTTAGGTCTCAAAACGAAAGCCTCTGGAAATTCTCCATATGAATTTATAGTCGACTGCCCTTTTATGTTCATTTTGCAAGCTAATGGAGAAAGTGAAAACACAGTACTGCTGGTTGGAAAAGTTGTTAATCCGAAATGTTAACTTTTTTTGTTTATTGCATATATGTGACTCATACGTCCTACGTCATACGCGTAAAAACGCTTAAGCCATTTACTAAAATAAATATACTTAAATATGATGCTGTGAAATAGTTCCTTAATTGTATGTCTTTCTTGTATTCTATTGTATTTAACTTAATATAAATGGTGTAGAATATTAGAATTTCAATGTTAAATTTTTAATATTTAATTATATCCTTTGTAAATTATTTAAGAATTTTTAAATTGTAGATAGGTGTTTTATAGAAAAGAAAAGAAAACTGTGTTTGCACAGAGTACTATCTTCCAGAAAAAAACTATAAAAGCATAAAAATGCTGTAGTAAACGAGAAGTGCTTTAAAATTGCTTAAAAAAAGAACTTTGTTATTTCTGTTATTAAATTGTATTTAGTCCTTGTTACTATTTTTGATTAATTGTTGTACCACATATGTAAATTGTGCATATTTACAAAAATACAAATTAATATCAATTAAATAACAATTTGAAGTAACCCAAACCAAATCATTACTTAATTAAGCATTTAGTATTGAAATCTGTATTATGTCGTAACTTATTTTACCCCCTTTGTAGATAGTTGCAAAATCTATATTATTCGAAATTATATAAATATGTGTGTACAAAATTCTATATTTAGAAAATAAATATTACAATATAATCAGCTTAGGAAAGTTGATGTACTGTAGAAATTGCTTAAATAATAATAACATTAATTTTTTAACAGCATAAATGATGTTTTTGCTTGTAGATGGTATATTGCTAACAAACACCTGTTGCAGAATATATGTATTTACAATAAATATTCTATATTTGACTTTATTGTTTTGTTTTTTTTTATAATACTATTTTAATTACAATACGGTGGTTGTCTTTGGACGGTAATGAATCATGATACAACTTTAGTTGATTCTCATAAAAAGTATTGTTTATAAAATTACGTAGTGCTTAGGCCTGTATGACACGGCACAGAATTTTG
>JABXWE010002899.1:0-12942 GCA_014611495.1 Limonius californicus | reverse complement strand
TTTTAAAGCCAAAATTCCTAAGATGTTAAGAATACCAAGATGTCAGGTGAGTAGGATTCACAATCTAAAATCGCACACTGATTTGTCAGTCTGTCCCACGGATTCTGGGGGGGGGGGGGCTTGAATTCTACTAGAAGAATGATATTTGCAAAAAACGATAAAACTTAAAGTTGCTATCTATAATGCAAGAACGCTTCTATCGGAAGAAAAACTGATTGAAATAGAGGAAGAACTAGAAAATGTCTCATAGGATATAATCGGAATTAGTGAGACCAGAACACGTGGCGAACAACTGCAAATGTTAATTTGAACAAATATTTTATCATGCGGGAGAAGAACATGAATCAAATGGTGGTTTCCTAATAAATAAGAAGCTAGTAGAATTTATTGTTACCATAGATAAAATATCTACAAGAGTAGCATGTCTAATCCTAAGACTTAACACCAGATATAGACTAAAAATTATTCAGGTCTATGTTCCGACTGCGGAACACAAAGATGACGTAGTAGAGATGTTTTATGACGACATGACCAAAGCATTTGAAGAAAACCCGATATACTTTAAATACCATTCTGTGCGGAGACCTCAACGCCAAAATTGGAATTAAACTGACCTGGCAGAGCAGGCCCTAGAAAACTTTGGTAGTCCAGGCAGAAACCCTAAAGGTGATATACCACTAAACTACCTACTAGAGAAAAACTTATTCTAAATAAATAGTTTCTTTTACAAGAAACTCCACAGAAGATGGACATGGAGGAGTCCAGACGGCAAAACGTTTAACGAGATTGACTACTTCATCTCAGACAAGTAGCACATATTTAAAGATGTCCCGGTATTAAATAGATTTACAACGGGAAGTGACTACAGAAGAACTGGCCACTATAGAAATATGCATTAACAAAGAGCGAACTAAAATGGTCATAAAGAGAAAACTAAAAGCCTGGACGCAGCCAGAGAATGGACAAGAATTTGAAAAATAAACCACCGACAAATGACATAGATGTCTTGCACGACATGATAATTAATACGATAACGGAAGAAAAAGAAAAGGCATGTGCTAGAAATAAGAAAGAAGTGAAAATTGGCAGAGGAACAACAATTAATATGTAAGAAAGAAGAATACTTTTAAAAGGAGAAAATATAGACCAGCAAACAGTTAACTCCATCAACAAGCAAGTGTCAAAAGACATTAGAAAGGACATACGGAAATACAAAAAAGAAAAGATTATCCAGACCATCGAAGAAAATAAGAGTATGAGAATACTAAGAAGGAAGTTGACAAACGGTAAAAAGGAAATTCACAAATTAAAGAACAAAACTGAAGGGCTAATAACAAACAGAGACGAGATATTCGTTATAGTAGAAGAGTTTTATAAAACCTTATATAGAAATCAATTTGATCTAGAACTAGAACAAGGCACTTTTAAAGTCATGAACGAAGGATCTGAAGACATCTCTGATATCACCAAAACAGAGACCCACACTAACCGATATGCTGGAAAAACTGTTCAACTTATGTTTACACAATCAGAATATACCTACAATCTGGAACAACTCAATAACGATACTTCTCCACAATAAAGGGGACGAAAGAAACTTGGAAAACTATATATTAAACCATCTGTACAAGGTATTCACCCGAGTAATCACCACTAGATTGGAAACGAAACTAGACTGTTATCAACCCAGAGAGCAAGCTGAATTTCGCTCGGGCTATTGAACAAACGATCATCTGCAGTGTATTAAAATCCTAATTGAGAGAACAAAAGAATATAAGAGACCCCTAGTCCTAATATTTGTCGATTTCCAGAAATTTGCAGAATTGTCCATAGATATACCAATATCGTCCACCAAATATACAAAAATGCCACAACAGCTGTAACACTCCATAAAACCACTAACAAAATAAATATTAATAAAGGAATTAGACAAGGAGACACCTTATTTCCAAAAATATTCATTACGGTGTTAGAATACGCATTGAAAATGACGGAGTGGGAAAACCTAGGAGTTACCATTGATGGAGAAAAATTAAGCCATCCCTGCTTTGCAGACAATATAGTATTAATAGCGGACGACTATAAAAAGGCCAACGAAATGTTATAGAAGTTGCAGCAAGTAACGCAAAAACTTGAATTGGAAATAAATAATGATAAAACCGAAATAATGACCAACCTAGCATTTAGTGAAACTTGAGAATACAGAAATCGAAACAATCGAAAAATATATTTATCTCGGCACGAAATAAAAATCTGTAGAGATAACCAAACGTGCGAGTTGCCAAGGAGAATAAGTCGAAGTTGGACCGCATATGGAAAATTACGAGATATTTTTAAGACCGACATTCCAACTAGTTTGAAAAGAAAAGCCTTCAACCAATGTATTCTCCCGGTCCTGACGTATGGAGCAGAAACACTAACTCTCACCAAAACAACAACGAAGAAATTGCAAGTCACGCAACGTAAAATGGAAAGATTTATGCTTGGATTAACCCTGAGAGACAGAATCAGAAATGAAGAAATCCGTAGAAGAACGGGCGTTGAGGATGTTATAATTCGTATTGCAAAACAGAAATGAAATTGGGCAGGTCACCTAGCAAAGATTAAGACAAGGTCGATGGACAAAAAAGATCGTTGAGTGGAGACCGAGAGCTGATAAATGTAGTCGGGGAAGACCGCCAACTAGGTGGACGGACGATCTCAAGAGAGTTTCGACCAACTGGATCGCAGCTGCTCAAAATAGAGAAAATTGGAAACATCTTGGAGAGGCCTATGTTCAACAATGGACTGGAGAGGCTGGGTGACGGTGAGGATAAAAACAATGAATAACAATAATACTAATATTACATTCATACGATTAGGTCGTTCAGTAATAGTAATTACTTTTTTTTAAGTTTGTTGGTTTAGGAATCTATTATTAACTGTTTATTTTATTGTTGTTTTTCAATAAACAATGGGGTTTTTCTTTTCGCTCGGCATACTTTAGTTTTAGTAATTTTTTATATTAGTATTATTATTATTAATATAATTATTATTAAAAAAAATATATAATATAATAGGCCAACTGCGCAAAAAGCTATTAATTTTCTTGTGTTTGTATGTGTGATATTTATTTGATAGTTTCAGAACCACTGGCAAAGGATGTCCAGTAAAACTTTTAAAGAGTTGTTATCACCGATAAGCGGTTTGTACAGCAATGGTGGATTACATTATGATCGACAGGTGATGAGTATCTTTAAAGCAATTCTAAGTAGAAGTTTTGCTACTCTGGTTTACATAATAACGTACACTATACTCTCACTTTGAAACGCTCTATATTGTGGTTGGGTTTACTTACCCCATGTATTGTCATCCAAATGCATGTATTTACAGCTATAGCAGGATTTACATAGGCTACTCCTAGGATTTGAAAATTAATAGTTTCTAAGAGAGCCATAACCATGACAGCAAAAGTGAATAATATTTGCCAACCAAACATTTTATTAAAAATTCCCACTAAATTCGACAGTTGATTATAAATTTTTTTCGTGCCAATTATTATTGTTAAAGCATCTCCATTTTTTGCAAATCTTGTACCTGCAGCGTCGTCCACTATATAAGAATTGACTTTGATGCGTTTTCCTAAACATAACGGACGTTTGTAGCAACATTTCAGGCTTTCTTCTAGGTAATTATTTAATTGGGCAAAATTTTGTTTCAAGAGCAGGCAATAACAGTGTATCAAGAGTACCATATGAACATTTAAGTAATCTTCTAATATTTTAACTGCATTTTTTGTATACATATGCCATCCAAACAATGGTGTTATTAATGATGCGTCCAATACAGTCATGCATACGTATACTACGTTTATTAGAAATAATACAACGAAAACAACGTTAAAGCTATTATTTGCTTTATATGTTTTGCCGAACTGCATATCAATGTCAGTTAAACGTGTAATAAATAAATGGAACCATTTAACGTTCCAAAACCCGGAAATTAAGATTTTAAGCACGGTTGATACAGTTGCCACGCTGTAAGACATAGTGAAGACAACAATCTGGCTGATCCACCCCGAACTGCTGTTTGTTGACATATACAGAGTGTAAATGTATGCAGCTAAAAAGCTTAATGCAACGGCTAAGCAATAACACTTATATAAAACTAGCTTGCAATTAGTAGTTTTATTGAATGGCGGAACTAAAGCGAAACCGTTAGCAAGCTGATGTAATGGTTTAACGAAATCAATGTTACTCTTGAATCGGTCTGTCATATTTAAATATTAGAATATATTTACAATGCGGAATTATTTTTCTATTAATAAGCAACATATATGTGCTGCATGCTTTATTTGATTATTCATCAATAATACCCTAACCGTATAACTGAAATTTGCTGCTACATAGCACCGACAAGTACCCGAAAATTTTCTACACTGCACAATTTACTTTCTTTAAAAATCCTTTTGAAGTTGGTACTTTAGTAAACTAGTAATAGTACTTAAATAGGAAATACGAATCACATTACCAACACGTATTAGGCCTGAAAACAATATGTTTCTTGCTTATTTAATAATAATTTATTAATACTGTTCCATTAACGAAACGACCTCCATAAAAAAAGTTAGGGCATATGACGAAAATAACAGAAAATAATGTGTACGTTTTTTTAACTTGATAGGCATGTAGGCTAGTACAAAATATGTATAATGCCGCAGCTTTGTTAGCTTTTCTAAAGTGGTTTGGGCACTGCATTCGTCAGTACTTGCCTTTAAAAAAAAGTTATACAGGGTAGTCCAAGAAGCGCGCGTCGGTCAATAATTACTAAACCGTTGAACTTATGGGAAAATTTTCTTAATAAAACTTTTAACGTTTCATCTCTGCTACAACCCAAAATATACCCAGTATACAGGGTGTATCAAAAAAGAACAATACCAAAAATTATATTTTTCTTAAATGGAATACCCTACATTTTTATGTGGGAAATAAAGCCTCTGTGGCTTCTGTATTCAACTTGAAATTTGTGTGTGGGTCGAATGCAGCGTTGCCAAGTTATGAATTTAAAAAGCAATATTTGTTCAAAAACATACTATCTTTAAACTGTTATATCTCCGCCACTGTTTGTTAGTTGCCCTGACAAATTTACATGTTATCTAATGTTGACCTAGTTTATCCTAAACTATAGTAAATATGTTTGTTTTTTGGCGTGGTTTACATATTAAAGGGTCAAATAGGTAGAGAAACAATCTTCGCCAAATATAAAAGTGTATTTAGATCAAACTTCGACAGGAAATAGAAGTTAATGTCACAATTTTAATATTACGTTTCGCCACATGAAATTGGGCTTCTTCAGAAAATACATTAATATTTAATATATTACTTAGCACATATTATAATACATATTACGCGAGATAACAGGAACAACAAAAAATTATACACTTAGTTAAAATAATAGAACAATAACATTTAAAATTCTTAATTTTGACTAGTATTGTAATTTTTATTAATATGGCTGCAGTACCAGCAAATGGAAGACGGAAATTTATAATATTTCCTGTCGAAGTTTGATCTAAATACACTTTTATATTTGGCGAAGATTGTTTCTCTACCTATTTGACCCTTTAATATCCTAAACTATCTTCACTTTTTGATTTAATTATACAGGGTGTCCAAAATATTTGTTCAAACATCTCTATTTTCAATCCTATTTTAATTGAATTTCTTAAATACAACACCCTGTATATTATTTTGCCGTTGAAAAGCTTAAAGTGTGTTGTTTCAGAAAATATTATGTTTGCCGTATCTATCGCACTATCATTTTGAGATATTAATGTTTTTTCGTAAATTTACACAGAAGATGGGAAAAAACGTAGGCGACATGGCTCCAGAATTCGAAGAGTTGCTACTCGTTGGAATGATAATATTACTTCTTTTTGTATAACAAATTTATATCGTATTTATTTAGATTTAATATAATTATTCAGAACAAAAGATTAATAAACGCAACATAAATAAATTAACATAAACATAATTAGTTCATTAGATATTCAAACAATCTACCATTTTGCTGTAAACACATATTGAACCTATCGGTTAAAGATCTATTTACATTTTGTAACATTAACGGTGTAACTGAATTAAATGCATCTCTTATTCTTTGCCTCATGTTTGCTGCTGTTGTTGGGGGTGTTTCGTAGACCAGATCTTTAACGTATCCCCATAAGAAAAAATCAAGCTTTGTCAGATCTGGTGACCTTGGGGGCCACGGAACAGATCCCCTTCTTCCGATCCAACGGCCTGGAAATTTTTCATTCAGAGTATTTCGGACTCCAATGCTGAAATGAGCAGGCGCCCCATCTAACTGAAACCACATCCTTCTTAATAGTCCTAGTGGTATATTTTCCAGCAGGTTATCAAGATCTTCGTTTAAAAAATTTTGAAAAATATTCCCATTGAGGTGAACATAAAAAAAATGGGGCCCTATTACGAGGTCTCCAATTATGCCTCCCCAGACGTTTACACTCCACCTATGTTGCTTGTCAACAGTCCTTATAAAATGTGGATTGACATCGGCGTAGAAGTGTAAATTATGCCTGTTCACCTGACCATTATTGTGGAATGTTGCCTCATCGGTAAACAATACAGTATCAAAAAATCGTACATCTTCTCCAATTCGAGCAAAACCCCAATTACAGAAATTTATCCTATTTTCAAAATCTTGTCTTTCAAGTGCTTGATTCAGTTGCACACGATATGGATGGAACTTATTCTTACTCAACATTCTCTTCACCGAAGTTTGGCCTAAGGTCAACAAATCACTTATGTCTGCTGTACTTCTATGTGGGTCTTCAACAACAGATGCGACAACGTTAAATTCATTTTCTTCGTTTACCACTGGCTTTATTCTTTCATGCTTTTCGTAGTTAACTGACCCAGTCCTTTCAAACCTATCCATCAATCTTTGAAATGATCTTGCATCTGGAAACCTTCTATCAGGAAACCTCTCACCGTACACTCGGGATGCCAGAAGACAATTCTTTGAGCATTCTCCAAGGATATAAATCATTTCAATTGATTCTTGGGTCGTATAATTCATTTTTATTACAAAATACTTCTTATTAAAGAAAGATAATATGTAGAAAATGTCACCAAATGTCACAGGATTACACAAATAATTACTAACACTGACATGCCAACGAGTGGCAATTGTTTCGGTTTCTTGAGCCATGCCAACGAGTGGCAATTGTTTCGGTTTCTTGAGCTATGCCAACGAGTGGCAATTGTTTCGGTTTCTTGAGCCATGCCGCCTACGTTTTTCCCATCTTCTGTGTAAATTTACGAAAAAACATTAATATCTCAAAATGATAGTGAGATAGATACGGCAAACATGTTAATTTATTTATGTTGCGTTTATTAATCTTTTGTTCTGAATAATTATATTAAATCTAAATAAATACGATATAAATTTGTTATACAAAAAGAAGTAATATTATCATGCCAACGAGTAGCAACTCTTCGAATTCTGGAGCCATGTCGCCTACGTTTTTTCCCATCTTCTGTGTAAATTTACGAAAAAACATTAATATCTCAAAATGATAGTGCGATAGATACGGCAAACATAATATTTTCTGAAACAACACACTTTAAGCTTTTCAACGGCAAAATAATATACAGGGTGTTGTATTTAAGAAATTCAATTAAAATAGAATTGAAAATAGAGATGTTTGAACAAATATTTTGGACACCCTGTATAATTAAATCAAAAAGTGAAGATAGTTTAGGATAAACTAGGTCAACATTAGATAACATGTAAATTTGTCAGGGCAACTAACAAACAGTGGCGGAGATATAACAGTTTAAAGATAGTATGTTTTTGAACAAATATTGGTTTTTAAATTCATAACTTGGCAACGCTGCATTCGACCCACACACAAATTTCAAGTTGAATACAGAAGCCACAGAGGCTTTATTTCCCACATAAAAATGTAGGGTATTCCATTTAAGAAAAATATAATTTTTGGTATTGCTCTTTTACACCCTGTATACTTGAAAATAATTTTGGGTTGTAGCAGAGATGAAACGTTAAAAGTTTTATTAAGAAAATTTTCCCATAAGTTCAACGGTTTAGTAATTATTGACCGACGCGCGCTTCTTGGACTACCCTGTATATAATAACAAAATTCAATTATAACAACAACAGGACTATTCTCAAATGACGATTTATTACACATATACAAGTCATATTTTGGTAATAAAATTAACTTGATCAGATCAGTTTATAGGGCGCAGGTTGTAACAACTGTTGGAATCTATAATCAGTTAATTAATAGTCTAGAATAACTACCTAATTGTCTCAAAAAATCAATAATTTTAATATAATTTCGCTAAATGACGTCTGATAAACTAACCTGTTTACTATTCATAAATAAAGAAATTTTGACTGAACTAGACATACAGTACGACACACAAAATAATATGCATTTGTTAATATTGGTTTAATATATGTATGTAATGTCAAGTCGTCCTATTAAATTGAATAAATCAAAGGTATAACAGATTTTGGTGTGGTGGTAGGTCAGTTGGTAGAGCGCTCCCTTTCTGAGTAAAACGTCCATTCTGGCTTGGGTTCGAAACCTAAGCATTACTATATAGATTTATAAAAATCTTGTCTGCAACCTACCACACACAATTGCCAATCCGGCCTGTCAAGGCTGTCAAAGATGATAACAGATTTATGCAAAAATTATTAAACACTAAATTATATAACTAATTATCAGTCGAAAGATATACACTTCCAATTCGGTGGTTACATTTCTATGGGTACATTGTACGTTCGGAAATCGTTTCCCTATAAGAACAGCTTTCACTTTAGAAATGGGAAGAAAGTCCAACAGCGCCAAGTCAGATGAGTAGGTTAAATAATTGGTCGCAACATTGCCGTGTTTTACGGGAAATAAGTTTCCAACCAGTGCAGAATGGTCAGGTGCATTGTTTGTAGAAATATTTAATTATATGATACTCAAATTAAAAAAATATGTGAAACAATAATACCGCCTAAGGTGACGCGTAAATTGCGCCATCGCGGAGCAATGAGTGATAACGTTTTGTAAAGACTTCTGTACTTCGAATATTTCATTCTAAATTTCTTCTTCTGACATGAGTACGCCTTAGCTTATACTCAACTTTGACGCATGATGTTCATATTATTCCTTATTTCACTTTGTGCCAATTTAGAATTATGTTTGGATACCCGAAACGAATTTCTGCGTAATTCTAACAACGTTTATTCCTAAATTAGTTATTCTGACATGTTTAAAAACCACTTGCAGATACAACTAAGGGTGAAAATGAAAGTGAGGTCTGAAATCCCATGCTCGAGTGGAAGTGACTGACTTGAGGAACAATTAAGAATTGGAAATTTAAAATTAGTCAGGTGTTGACGAAATTAGAAATGTTTTGAAACTCTTGTTTGGTGTAAGAAGCAACCTAGACGCAATAATCGTATAAAACCAGTATGAAGTAATGAAACAGATTTAGCATTTCATTTATATAAGAAAACTACTACACATCAGAAACAACCTTGTAGCATCTTTCTAACGAAGGCTAAATAAATTACCTAAAATAAAAAGCAATTGTAAAACCACCAGAATAACTTCAGGCAGATTACACAATAAGATCGAGTATTTTGTTACGCTAACACAACAGTTTTAAAATTATATAGGAAAGCAAACTATGACTGGAATAATCAAAAATTGTACCTTTACTAATAAATGAAAACCAATTTCTGCAAATATGTTATTAATCAGAAAACATAGCTTGTATAAGAAATAATACGTTAGCGATTCGCAAAATAGAACTTTTCGGTTTTTTAACATTCTACAGAATTTTTTTAACACCGCCAAATAAATCACTTCCGCTTGATTTTATTTTACAAATATGGAAATCGCGATTAATATCAGATTATACTAGCAAGAAGTCTGTATAGAAGTATACTTACCACGTTTATTACGATAAAAACAAATACAGAAACCAGCAGTTGAATGCAGACGGATACGCTAATGTCGAGAAATACCATTGGTTTGTTCAAGCTCATTAGCATAATAACAGTATTAACTAACAGCAAACAGTAGCGAACAGGATACAGTTAAGGTTAGAAAAAGCATTTGCCACCCAAAAATATCATTGAAAATTCGTATTAGTTTAGTTAAATCACCATAGGCTGTACGGATTTTTTGAACTCTATTCGCTGGTTTAAAGTTTCCATTTATGATATTTGATTCATTTGCCAATATGTTTTGTAAGAGTTTGTTTATCAGTTTAAACCTTAATCTTATAGATATAACATAATTGATTATCAATAACACTGTGATTATGTTTAAATGCAAATGTATATAACGGTGACCATATAAGGCTACACCCGACACATTAAAATATACAGCGGTAATAAATACCCAGTGAGTCGTATATACAAACATAAATAAATTAACAAGAAATAATTGCCATCTAACCAATTTACAATTTTCAAGTGGTATGCTATGGAATTCATCAAATTTCGCAAACAGTTGTAGAAATTTTTCAAATTTATGAGTTTTTAAAAAGGAAGACCTAATAACTGTCGTTCCTGTTGATATAATTACTACAACAGAAGCAATTACATCAATCGCTACTGTTGTGGAACCGATCAGTTCAACATACTGATTATTAGATAAAAATGTGTACATTGAAAATAAGGCTGCTGATGACAATGCTGCAATTACCGTTACAACGTACAACTTCTGAATTGTGGATTTAAAACATTTCGTATTATGATGAGGTGGTACCAATGCCAAAAATACAGCGTAGGTATACACAGGTATTATATATTTAATGTTGCTTAAAAATATGCAGTTCTTCATCTTTTCGAATTTGAAGAGCTATACGTATACTTTGTATATTGTTTAACGTCGCAGAAGAATTTTAGTTGGGCACTGATAGTATCAATGATGTAAGTTAACTAACAAATGGATATCCCCTGCCCTCTGTTATTATCGATGTTCCCACTAATACTCATTTAGGCAATTACTTAATTCATGTACATAATTAGGTTGGTAAATTCGTTGAAGTCCCAATGATTCATAAATATAATAAAAAACCAAGGTCGATTCCCACAAAATTTAATAAATGAACTTATACAATTGCAGTTAACGTTTTCGGGTTAGCTATAACCCATCGTCAGACTAAAAATGAAACACAAACTTGCACTTCAATAGGAAACATATTATAAAATTGTTTAAATAAACTTACCTAAAACAGCATTAGCATGAAGAACTTAAAAAATTATTAAACTAACATCAAAATTTACACATACACAAACACATTTATGGATCTACCTGTTTGACCAATATAAACAACAGGTAGATACATAAATGTGAGGGTTAAGCAACACAAAAATATGATTAAAAAAAATTAATTAACGTAGATCCCAATATTAATTTTAAGTCTGCTTTTGCAGCTCATAGTATTTCTGAAGATCATAATACGAATGTAAACATGGATATTCAGAGTTTACATTATTGCGAGAAATGTTTATGAATGTATTTGTTAGAAATTATGGAAATCTCTAAAGCGGTTAAAAAATACAGTTAAATAACAGTTAAGTTTCTTACCTTTCACAATTTACTGGTACAAACAACAGCGAGCGGCCTTGCTTGAGGGAGCACGCCAAAGCCGTCGGTCCCGACTGTCAGTACGGTAGTAGTCGTACGATCATGTGAAAGAAGTTAACGCGGCATGAAAACTCTGGCTATACGAATGATGATAATACTAATTAACAATTTTTCATTTTTTGGATTATTTCAAATATTGATCGGAATACTGCACTTTTTAAAATAAAAAAAGACGGGAATTTTCAAATTTAGGTACAAGAGTGTTAGTTAATTAGTAATATTACGTGTATTTCCGCAAATATCACTTATAACCCTTTCACTGCTCAAGACGAGTATTCTCGATCATGGGTAAGCTGCTCGAGACGAGATAACTCGCATTTCAAAATTAAATAGGATCTGACTGCTCTAGCCGCATATAGTCGCAAAACGTATTTCGCGCATGCCAATTGGAACGAGAAATTAGCCACGGTGGCACCGCTGCTGTACAGCTGATTAGGTAAACAGTAGTTCTCGCTATAGCAGTGCGTTGTAGATCTGTTGCACAGTATATAAACAAAAGGCAGTGAATGTTAAGTGTTTTTATTGCTTTTTGAGGTGTATTTATGTAAAATTATTTAATCATGACAAATAAATATTTGACTGTAAAGAGTTGGAAGAGATTCTAGCTAGAAGCGATGACAGTGACCAAGAATATGAGCCGCTTTCTTCAGACGACGAACTATCTGACAGTGAAAATTTACAAAATCAACGTGAAAGTGTGGCAGATATACAAAGCTATATTTTGGATACAAGCCAACAAAACTTGAATGTGATGGAAATTGATGATTCTAGCTCAATCATCGAAAATGAAGAACTCCCTTTACAAGGCAGATTTGACTGGTCAACCGACGAGTTCTCACCTCATGTTTACGAATTCGACGAATCCAGTTCAGGCTGCAAAATTCAAGGTACTTCAGCACTTGATTTTTTTGAATATTTTTTTACCCCAGATATAATGAAGTTGGCGGCAGAGGAGATCAATAGATACTACGATTTTTTATGTCGCAACGATGTTCCAGAATTTTCCCGCATGTCGAGGTGGAACCCTATCGAATTCAAGGAATTGTATTGTTTTTTGGCTACTGCTCTTCTAATGCCACATACAAAAAAACTACAAATAAATAACCATTGGTCTACAGACCCGTATATTAGTACACCAATATATCAAAGGCTTATGAAAAGAGACAGATTTTTACTTATATTAAAATTACTGCATTTCACAGATAATGACTATGTTCCGGTAGGAAAAGATTCATTGCTCAAAATTAGAGTCATTG
>JABXWE010002898.1:0-36760 GCA_014611495.1 Limonius californicus | reverse complement strand
GAGAACTTCGATTGCTGTTACTCCTAGAACTTCCAAAGTAAGTCAAGCGAATTACCAATAAGGTACGATTTTAATAACAACAATAAGAAGGATATGTACACGTACCTGTGAACTTCAATTGTTACCTTTGCGAATGATTTAAAAGTGTTTTGGTTTACATAGAAAAACTATTCATTTAGCACAAGCTGATTGTGAATACATGAGAACAAGACAGTTAAAAAATTCATTTTAACCAATGCATGTCATGCGCAGTAAGTAAATTTAGCCCAATCAGAACCGACTAACTGAGGTGATTTTTATGCTGTACCGAGCTAACGACCGTGGTATTAATTTGGTATATATTGAATATACTTATATCGGCTATTTCATATTTAGCCTGGCGCCCAATGTAAAAATTGTATTACATAACATCTAAAGATACATATGAAGTGTTATGTTATTAAAAGAAAATTGTTTAAACAAATTTAAAATTATAATTTCATTTATTTATTTATTATCAGTCGCTATCATTCATCTCAATATATATATATATATATATATATATATATACATATATAAGGATTTCTACAGCTGTCGCCGCCTGCCTTCTCTCAATCACTGTCTCCATTTCTCTCTGTTCTCCCATTCCCCGTCTTCTAATCCTTTCCTTTCCATC
Source organism: Limonius californicus (assembly GCA_014611495.1). Lineage (NCBI taxonomy): Eukaryota > Metazoa > Arthropoda > Insecta > Coleoptera > Elateridae > Limonius > Limonius californicus. The sequence continues at coordinate 36,105 of JABXWE010002898.1, read as the reverse complement.
GCATTGTCCACTCCATCTCTCCAAGAACTTCTGGATATTTCTCTTCTTCTTCTTCCCATGGGACTCCAGTCTGTAATTCTTGCTATGCATCTTTTTGAGTCTGTTCTTCTAACGTGTCTATACCATATTAGTCTTTTCTCTTCGATATAGCTTAATTTGTCCTTATATATTCCCATTCGTCTTTTGATATCCTCGTTTGGTATGCGGTACACAGGCGTAACTCTACTACTTCTCCTCTAGTATTCCATTTCAGTTGCATTAATTTTATTACTTTCTTTTGTTTAGTATCCACACCACTGCGACGTAGATCATTATGCTGCGTATCATAGCATTATAAATTCTGCCCTTCCCCCGTATCCTTTAGATCTTTCTTATCAGCTGTCCATTCTGGATCAGACACTATCTTTGTCTTTGTGCCTGTTGGTCCGCGGCAGCTATTTCAATTCCCTCCTTCCACCCATATCTGGTGGCATTATCTGATCCGCCACCTGGGGACGCGCTCTCTAGGGGTTACAGGCTCCCCCGAGAGCATAATTTCTTACAGAAGTTTAATATAATCTTCTGAAGAAACCGGCCAAAAGATAAAATCAACAGTTGTAACAATTTTCTTACTACTAATGATAAAACCACGCATATGATTTTCGACGGGTAGGAAACACCCTGTATATTAAATTGTGGTAGTTTTTTTGCCCTCGCATTGCACCATAAGAATTAAACTTTTAGATAAAATGTTCTACTTCATTTCAACATATCGGTATGAAAATATTCTGTAATTAAATTATATGAAGGGGCGCTATTATTACGAGCCGCCACTGCATTCACATCAGCCTATTACGCTGCGTTTAAGTAAATATCCATGTATTATAACACATTCAATGCGTACTTTCTAATCCACAACGAGATTAACGTAAAAGGATTACACACTTATTTTATGCCCTTGGAACACTACATCAAAACCAAAACGAAGAATCAATTTACGATTTTAGATGTCTAAGGAGAAACGTTCTGATAATCTTGCTTACAATTATAAATTACTGTGGAAAATTATGGCCTGTATTACTAACGACAGGAAGAAAATGGCATGGTTTCCACGAAAACAACGAAACCTTGATTTTTGAACCTCACCCGAGTTTTATGAACAACATCATTTATTATGGGTAAGATGTGTATTCTGCTTTAATAGTTTGAACTTTGTTACTTGAGCGGGCAACTTCTCAAAATACTGGCGTAATGATATGAAATATTGAGTACATTGGAACATCCCAGAATCTCGCGATGTACAATTAAAATTTCTAAACAGCGCGAGTCACGTTCCAAAGTCTAACTTCTATTTTCTAGAAACAAGAGGAATAAAATTTTGAGGCGCAGGGGGATTCCGTTGGTGACAATTTTGAGTTTAAATGTCAGATGACTTAGACGCTTATTAAAATTTACTGTCTAAAAAATTTTATTAATGAAATCGATTTTTTCTCCTGTTTAATCATCATTGTTTCCTAGTTACATGCATCAGTCGAAACATTGTATTTGAACCTTCAAAACGATATTAAACCAGTAATTATAGAAGTTTTAAGAAGTGTTAACCCTATAAGTTACAATACGTAATAATACATGTACAGGGTGTTGAAAAAGGATGTTAACTATATAATCAAAAACACCGAACTGCTTAAATTAATTTTAGGGCCCCTAAAACTAACAGTTGGCGAGATAGTGGCGCTTTTCTATTCCAGTCTGAGCCAAGAAAATGCACAATTTATTGTTTTATACAGGGTGTCCCGCGCCCTGAGGTCACTACTTCCTGTACGTAATCTTTAGACCAAATACAGTTAAAAATTCTAATAAAGTTATGTCCTAAAGTAAACCGTTTTCAAAATACAGAGTGTTAAATATATTACTACTTATTAAATAATTAGAATTTCAGAAAATCCAAATTTATTTTTATTTTAGTTTAAATTAACTATAAAGATTGTCCAAAATGCTCTCGAGACACATTCTGGCTCTTCTTAATATATATATTTCGAATTAGTTCTGCTACCTCAAAAATCCGTCTCCTAATATCTTCAACAGTCTCTGATGGTGTTTGGTATACCATATTTTTCATTTGGCCTCACAAATAATAATCTAAACAAGTTAAGTCCGGAGATCTTGGGGGCTAGGGTTGCTGTTCTCTGTTCTACCAATTACATGTTCTTCAAACCGTTGATCAAAAATTGTCTTATACGTAACTCAGTGTGCAGGGGCACCATCGTGCTGGTACCACATACCATGTCTGATCGCCGGAGGGACTTCATCTAACAGTTCTCCCAAATGATCTAGAAAATTTAAATATCTTTCGACGGTTAAATTACTCGCAAAAACGAACGGACCAATGAGCATTTTGTCAATAATCCTACACCAGATGGCACTGAAAACCTATTTTGATCATTTTCACTGTGACTTCGTGTGGATTCTCCAAATCCCAAGAGTGGCTGTTCTTTCTGTTCATTAATCCATTCCTTGTAAATGTTGCCTCATCCGTAAAATTTTATTACGTAGGTTTCGATTTTGAATGATCGAGCGGCCAAATTCCACACGTCTAGCGAAATTTGTAAGTAAAAGGCTTGAACAGGCTGGATATAAAATGGATATAAAACATAACGTTTTAATGTTCTCCAAACTCGCATTCGTATGTTCTCCAAACTCGCATTCGTGGTACATTAACTTGTGCAAATATACGACGAACAGCGGTGCTGGGATTATTATCAATTTCTCGCAGTACGTTGTTCTCATTGTCTAGTACTTGCTGTATTAGACGTTCAGTCGACAGTTTCGAGAAAGTTCCGTGTTCACGTAGGTGCTTGGCCACGTCTTGGAAAACTCGTCGGTCTTGTAGTCACCGATTTGGAAATCTCAACCCATATTCTCGAGCAGCTGCTGAGTTTCCATCACAAAAACCGTACATGTAATGGATATCGGCGTACTCTCGCGTTGTAAAAGTAAATATTATCAACACTGTCAATAATCGCAATCGGAGATATCATCTTTAAGATGCTTTACTGTTTGACATGCAAGTAAATAATATCATTTCCATAGTAAGGTTGCCAGTTTGTATCAAATACTAGGAATATTTGATATCATTTATTGTTTCAGCCGCTTTAGCATTTAATTAAAACAGGCCATAACTTCTTTAATAGTCGATTTAGAGAAAATGAGCACTCTTGGGACACCTTGTATACAATATTTTTTAAGATGTCGAAGTGTCCTCCTTTTCTGCAGGCGGTTTTAAAACCTACATAGACCCTAGGCACTTTTATTTCTAAGGGCCTGGGTGTTCGATGTTTTTAATCATTTTAATGTTGGAGCAGGACATTTGGGCGCCGCCGTTATAGTGCACCGATTGGGCGCTGCAGTTTTAGCGCCGGAGTATATGCCGGAGGAGGTTATTTGGGGGTTGCCGTTTTAACGCTTCCGTTTTTTGCCGTCGTTTTAGAGCAGCTATTTTGATGCTGCCGTTTTGACACCAGCCATTTGGGTGCCGGTATATATGCCGTTGCAAGTATTTGAGCATTGCCGTTTCAGCACCGCCGTTTGGGTGCTGTCGTTTTGGCGCCGGCTATTCTGGCCCCGGGATATATTGGGGGCGTTCTCCTTCTATTATTATTACAAACTTTTATTTAGTTTCCTTGTTTGTTTGTATTTATACATGTATGTTAGGGTCAACTCCCTGTTTGGAAACAATTACTAAGATACGCATTTAAGGTAATACTTCTATAATAAATAAAATACATGCTGTCATATCTACAACCTAAAAGGCCAAAATAATACCGTCCTATGACTAATCGAAGAAAAAGTATATTTTATACATGAAATGGATAAGCGCCATTACTGATATTACTTAGAAGTAATTTTTAACCGTGTAGCAAAGAGCAGTAAAAGAATAATTAGTGGGGCTAGCATATATCTAATAAACACTTTGTACCTTTCGATTATGGCAAACCAGGTATACCTAACGTATTACCTGGGCCAATGCAACAAACATTTATGATTAATCTTAATCTATCAATAAACTTAATAAGGAAGAAGTAATTATCATTTTCAATTTAAAAACTGGTACTATTTTAGTTGAACTTTCGAATAAACCACATTTGAAGAATTTTATACCAATTTTCGACAATTTTTGAAAGTAAGGTTTTATTAAAATGTACTATATAGGGCTGGCTCCCAGTCGGGAATTGTGCACCCAAATTTCTTGGCGCCAAAACGGCCTGGAGCCAATACGGCGGCGCCAAAGTAGCGGTGCCAAAGTATCACCTATCGTTTTTCTTCTAAAATTAGCATGAAATGATCGTTTGCAATCAAACGTTTTTCAATCGAATTATTAAAGGCTTTATAAGGATCGTAGACCCTAGGTCCTAGGCACTGGGTCTAGTCGGCCTAACGGATAAAGCGGCCCTATTTCCATATTTACACAGATTCGATATCTTCTCAAGAAGTAACTTCGCACTCTTTCCAAAATGCCTTGTATTGCTGCAACTATGTGGTGGTAGCCTTGTTCAATTCGCTGCTGTAACTCGACAGGATGAGTTACAAATATTGTGGGCTCTAAATTTTTGTGATTACCCAAAACACAAAACTCCAAAGGAATTTAATGAAGAACTTGTGTGTTTGTGAAGTTAAATATTAATCAAATGGTTGGTTTGGCACCCTTGTCGATGAAGATGTTTCGACTTGTTTTCGAGGGTGCCATCTTCTTCTTCTTCTTCTTGCTTCTTAATAGGCTAGTGCCTGTTCCATACCAATTTATTGAGCACTATAAGCTGTCTCTCCACCTTTTTCTCGGTCTTCCGACGCTTCTTCTTCCTGTTGGAATTTTATCCCTCGTTATTCGTACTAGGCGTTCACTGTCCATTCTATTTATGTGGTCGTTCCATTCCTGCCTTCTGGCATCTATCCACTCTCCTATTGGTGCTACATTACACATTTGTCGAATTTCTGTGCTTCTAACTCTATCTCTTAGCGATTTGTTCGTTATTCGTCTCAGTATCTTCATTTCCGTCATTTCCATGCGTCGCCGTGTTTTTGCGGTGTCGGTTCTTGTTTCGGCTGTATATGCCATGACGGGCCTAATTGTCCCTTTATAAATACTCGTCTTCGTTTCCAATTGTAGATGTTTATTTTGCCATATTGTGGAGTTTAAACAGCCTGCTATTCTATTTGCTTTCAATATTTGCTCTTCTACTTCATCTTGTAAGGAACCATTGCTTGTTATCTTGATTCCCAGATACTTTATGCTCATTACTTGTTCTATAATCTTGCCATCTGTTTCCAATTTACACCGAATTGGTTCTTTGGTAATTGTCATCGTTTTTGTTTTTTCCGTTGAGATCAACATATTGTAATCTTTGGCAGTCTTAGTGAATTGATATAAGAGTCTTTGTAAGTCGTCTTCTTGCTCCGCGAATAGTACGACATCATCGGCATAACACAGGATTTTTACTTCTTTATTTCCCATCATGTATCCTCTAAGATTACTTACGCTTTTAATTATATCATCCATAATAAGATTAAATAGGAGAGGGCTGAGCGAGTCACCTTGTCTTACCCCTTTCTCGACAACTATTGCCTCGCTGAGAGTGCCATTTATTTTAATTTTTATTTTGTTATCAGTACATATATCTTTAATAACATTAATTAAATTGGTGGGTATATGTCTTCTATATAATATTTGTAATATGTCATGAAGCTGAATCCTATCGAAAGGGTGCCATACTACCCTTAAATATATAACACTCTTTTTTTTTGAACTCTCTCTATATAGATACCGGCATACACACAATTTTATTAAAATAGCTTACAATTGATTAAGATTTCTAAATACTACAAAACATAGTCGTTACTGATAAACTTTAAGTACAAGTAATTTTTCTCTCAAGATCCAGCAATACCTTATATGGTTAAATAGACCTTATCTGTAGAATCATTCTAGGGCCAATTGTTCCATTTGTAACAAGACCCTAACAATAAGTTAATTGTTGTTTACCCAATGGGTAAAGTAACAAGGAGGAAAGTACGACGTCCAACCTTCGCTCAAAAATCTATTCCATAACATGTGATAACACACACAACCAGCATGACACAGCACTCAACCATTAGCGTATCCTATGAGGGATTCCCCTCCTTTAATTCTATATATAAGCAAGTTCTATTAGCAGATGCATCAAACTAACAGACTGCTTTGAAAAATCAAGTGCTCAGTGCTTCCTGTGTAGTAAAGTTAATTAATTCATCGTTTATTATAATGGAAGTAAGTACAATTATTAAATTAATTCTATTACCTTTTGTTTTAATTGATTAGTATCAATCAAACTAAACTGGCAAACAGTTTGGTAATAAGCAATTATTATATTGAATTTTTAAGGAAAATCGTTTAACATATATATTGTATCCTAAAATCGTTTTTCTTTAGTATTCAAATCATGTTTGTAATTTGTTTGTGGGAATCGTGGCCGGTTATATTTATCTGTTGTGTGTATTCTAGAATAAAACAAACCGCTTATTTTTAGAATTACTTGCCCTTTTTTCTATCATTGTATATAAAGGGTGTTCGGTTTAAGCTGATCAACTTTGCGTTGGAAAAATGTAACCCATATTAAATGGCAATGGCAGAAGGTATAATGTGATAAATATTAGGTTGTTTTGATTAATAAGTTAGGTTGGATTTTCCCTAATCATTTCTCTATAGATCTGAATGTTAACAAACATATTAATACCGAAACAATTAAAGATTAAACCAGATTACCAATATACAGCCTGTTTCAGAGTAAGCGCCTTATTTCGTTTTTCTTAAAAATTTATTTCTTTCCCTATCAAAAAGCAAACTAACATTTTAATCTACTTTTTGAAACTCAAAATTAAAGATTTACATCAAATAAAAATTAGGTATTTACAAATAATGTTTTCCTTCTTTTTCAATACATAAATTGAAACGTCGTCCAATGGAGCCAATAGATCGAAGGATAATTTCCGGAGAAATTTCGTTTATGCAAGTACGAATTCTCTCTTGCATATTTTCAATAAGTAGTTGTTGGTTCAACGATGTACACCTGGGATTTTACATATCCCCAGAGAAAAAAGTCCAGTGGTGTCATATCAGGTGACCTAGGTGGCCAACCAACTGGTCCTCCACGACGAATCCAACGGTTCTCGTATCGATTATTTAAAAACTCCCTAACTGGAAGGGCATAATGTGCTGGAGCGCCATCTTGCTGCCACCACAAATTATTTCTGATATTTTGTGGGAGTTCATTTAGATGATTTTGAATTTCATTTTCTAATAAATTGAGGTAATTCTCTCCATTTAGTCTATTAATAAATATTGGCCCAACAATGTGCTGTCCTATAAGTAATTCCACACCACACGTTTAAACTCCATCGATGTTGACAACGTCGCTCACGGGTCCAGTGTGGATTTACATTATCGTAATAATGCATGTTATGTCTTACAACAACAGCATCATTTCGAAAACTTGCTTCGTCCGAAAATAAAACGTTGTTAAAAAGTTTCCATTTTGTCCTATCTGTTGCAAACCCACTGTGCAAAATTAATTCTTAACAGAAAATCATTTTCGGTTAATTCTTGGTGAAGAATCATTTTGAATGGGTGAAATTTATTTTTTTTTATTATCCTCCAGACCGAAGTATGCGATATTCCAACCAAATTTGCAATCTCCCTAGTACTGACATGGGGATTCTCAATAATGTGTAGCATTACCTGGTTTTCGTTGTCGTCATTGCAAGCAGGTGGGTTTGCATGTACCGGTTTCTTATAATCCACAGTTCCCGTTTCACGCGTTCTCTCCAATAATTTAGTAAATGTTCGATGTTCAGGGTGCCTTCTGTTTGGATATTTATTTCTGTACAATCTGGCTGCTTCATAAGGATCTTCATCTGCTTTTCCAAATATTAGGAGCATATCAATTAACTCGTCTCTCGTATAACTTAACGGCATTTTAAAAACGTATCAATTAATTTTAAATTAACAATTATAATCTTCAATAATACAATTGTTATTAACAAGCACTGACAACTAAATTGCATTGGTTGACGTTTGACTACTAGATTAAAGTTTAATTGTTTCTTTTGTGTCTACCGCTACTTGATATTGGACAAAAATAACATCGAGTGTAAAACATTCATGCGCTACTAGATTAAAATGTTAGTTTGCTTTTTGATAGGGAAAGAAATGGATTTTTAAGAAAAACGAAATACTATCGTAAAAAGAATGTTTTTAGGATCTCAATAATAAAAAAAATGATGGCATTCCATTGTTGAAAGTCGCCATTTTGAAATAATTCGTCCAATTGAAAATCTGATATCACCATCGTGTAGAGAATGTCCTGAAAGATATTACTGCCAAATATTTTGAAAGTAGTACCCATAGTGTGGCTAAAAAAAAGGCGCTTACTCTGAAACAGGCTGTATAGTGGTCGCATTCGTTTAGGCAATTTAACATGTTTTTTGTTGTAATAAATCATTTTATCTACAGTTCTATAAATAGTTAATCACTAACAGGATCTATATTTTTAAAATGTGTTAATCTCATTGACCTAATGCAACGAACGTTGATAATGTAAGCACGTAGTCACGTACGAATTTGACGGTTAGAAATATATTTAAAAAGTTCTGGAGTTTGTTGGGACTAAATTATTATAAATGTTTTTTGCATCAGAAACGTGTTTATCTAACATTGTTTTGCTGGATGTGTTTATCGGCAAGGCATATTAATACGACGTTGATTTTCGCGATGAACTTTAATCCATTGCAATTATGACTAATGGTCAGGAGGAAATTAATCTTAATTATAAACGATTCTCGCTGTTTAGAGTAACGCGCAACTCTTCAAGTGAATGCTAATTGAAAATTGTTATTTAACAATGCTATCTAATCTAAATTATCATTTGATTTAATTCAATTCAAATGTAACTAGCGAAACGTTTTATTTAGGTATTTGAGTTAAGTTTACTGGAAAACGAACGATGTTAAAACAAAATATAATTGTTGTATTACGTTCACGTGGAAGAGAGGCATTTAACAAACCTGTATGTTAAATTGTATCCAAAGTGTCGGCTAATGTGCATAAATTAAATTAATTATTTAGCTTTGTTAGTAACTGATACCATTAAAGTGGACGTGATAATTGACCTTAGTATAGCATATCGAAAAGTCCAAACCAAATAATTTTAATCTCACATGTGAAAAGTATCTGATTAAGTTCCCCTTCCATTGTGCTTTTATCAAATAAACGTGTACAGCTGCGGCATTTTGGGCCAGTACGAACCAGCGGTTTGGTTAATTTTAACGTGTGTGTAGCGTATCAACGTTTAGAAGTAATATTGTAAGTATTTTAAATCCTCACGATCGGTTTAAACATTAGTTAGCCTATTAGTAAACTTATTAATAATTAATCAGTATTTTACCATTTTTGAAATTGTTTCAAAGGCGCCATGATAGCTTGATTTAAATCAAGGTAATATATTCACAGATTTGTTCGTGCAAGAAAAGGTCATGCAATGATAATGTTGATAGCAGCTTGTTTTGTATAATCCAAGCTCTATTAACACAAAAGGTGCTCGAATTATCACAAAAATATTTGTTCTAGATAAAAATGTCTGCCAACGAAGTTACCTCCAATTCCAGCGCTCCTGCTACACCAGGAAGCTGCACCATGGAATCTGTAAACAGAATTTCCAAACTTCCAGTAGTTGAATCTACCATTCAAACGGCCACCAGCATTTACGAAAAAGTCAAGGTAAGTAATCACCTACCTTGTTAATTGGATGCTTCTAATTAACCCTTCCTGTGTCGTCGTAAGTTTTAATTATGATTAATTCCTGATTATTAATTAGTTTCTTAAACATATCATTTCTAGTCTAATATTCAGCTTTAAATTGAATTTGGAAACCGGTTCAAATTGTTTAGCTTCTTAAAATAAGGATGCATATAAATAGCCTTCAGGTACTTTGAACCCCTACATCATACAGTTATCTTAGAATGAAGCGTATTTTTCTATCTTGTATTTTTTGTGTCGCCTATTATTGTTTTATTATCTCAAGGTTGTCCAGAGTTCAACTATGTACTTTAACCAATTAATAGTAATTGTTGCTTAAAAATAGAATGCAACTCCACTTCTGGAATGTTCTTGAAACGTTTATCACAAAACCAGCCGCATGCTTTTAACATGTGTCCCACATCATTTTGAGTTTTGCATTTATGATTGTATTATCATATTGCCTTGACCTTACAATACGAGGAAATTTTCGATTTATGTTTTAACACTTTCAATTTGGTTTTAGTTGAATTGTTTAAAAAGTACACATTTTTTAGTAAAATGCAGGAAGAAAATACACACGTTTTCAATTCTATTTTAAAAATTGCGAAACTACTTTTCGCTAATAAACCAAGACCACATAAGAATTCGTTCTTCCCTTCAAAATTGGGAAACTACACCCACTTTTCAGTAATACACCAAATATACCAAGAAAACATCAGTCTTCTCTTAAAACTTCAAAAAACATTATTTAGTAATAAACAAAGTTCACTAAGAAAATACGTAATTATCCACCCTTCTTTTGAAAAAACTGAACAAACTTTTCAGTAATAACCCTAATACACCAAGGAAACTAAAACACATTCACCTTTCTCCTAAAATTTGAAAAAATTAATGTTTTTTTTCATAGCAGTCATGACATTAAATTAAAACCTTTTTAGACCCTTCGATGGAAGATTTGGTTAACAGTTAATCTTCTGCTTTGAACTGTTTTGGTAAACTATTTACCTAAACACTGCTTTCTGTATAGTAGAATTTAAATATTATCCTTAGTCCCTGCTTTTTATATTAACATTAATTTTTCTGCAGGATTACAATTCAGTAACCCAATGGACCATGTCTACAGCTGAAAATACCGTTCACAAAGCTATTGAAGTTGGAATGCCCCTCGCAGCACCCGTGGTGACTCATTTGGAAGGTCCCATCAAGAAGGTCGATGGAATGTTGTGCACTGGACTTGATTACGTTGAAACTAAACTTCCTGCTGTTAAGCTGCCTCCAGGAGAGGTAAACAAAGTAATATTTTGTAGCTCTAATCTACTTCTAACAATTTCTCCTAGGTTATATACAGATTTTCTTCGTCTTTACTGTTTCTTCTTTTCTGCTTTCCGCTTTACAATAAATAGCTACTGCTAAAAGTATTAATATTTATTTCAGCTTTTCTTTCAGATGTATTCCAGTACCAAGGAATATGTAAGCAATACTGTAACTCCTGCTGTGCAAACAGTTAGTGCCGTAATGCAACCAGCAATGCAGGCAGCCAAGGATGCAGTCGAACCAGCAGTTCAAAGCGCCCGCCAAATGGCAGAACCACTGATGCAACCTGCTATGGAAAAGGCCTATGCATTGAAAGATTATGGCGCTCAGAAAGTTGATGAATTCCTGCACCGTAATCAAGATTCAGGTATGTATTAGTTTTTACCAACAAATGACTCAATGAAGCTTTATACTAGTTGCACAATATTTCTCATGTTTGTTTACATTCTATTGCTACAGTACCTTAGAAGTTGTGAAAGGTGCTTCGAATATTTGCTAGGCAACATTTTAAATTTGATTGCACAATATTTGTCACTACTGCTTAATCTTGTGATTACTATTAAAAGTGAGCCTTAATTTTACAAAATAGGCAACACAGAATGCACTTCACAAAAATAACCCTCTTTACACAGTACATTGAGTTGATCAGTTTTTTCATTTAATTGTTGAACTGAATTATTTTTCGTATTAAAGTGTTTAATCAATTTTTGATGTACTCGACTTTAAGGAATATAGAACTGAATATTTTGACACTATGTTAAAGCTAGTTTTCGAGGTGTATTGTGTGTTGCCTAGTTTGAAGTTTAAGGTATTGCATTTAAAAATAGGTTTTCAGTAAAGAATTCTTATTTCAAATATACTTCTAAGTAATTATTTACATTAGTATGATATAATATTGTTTTTACAGAATCAGTCAAACCGGTTGTGGAATGTGCAGACTGTTTGGAACATGTAGACAAGAAAGACAAGTCCAATTCTTCTCCAAACCGCGAACAATCCCCACAAAACTATTAGTAATTAGCTGCACCAATTGTCACAATTGTCATTATTTATATTCGTTGTTCCACAACTTCATTGAAAGACTGCATTATTTGTTATTATATGTAGATTTTAGTAGTAGTAATGTATTTGTAATTATAAATAAACTTTCATATACATAGTATTCTTGTAATTGGAGCATTTTATTTTATTCTTCCTTTAATTTTGTTCTGAAATTAACGTCTTGCTAATGACATTTATAATAAGTTATGTAAAATAAAGGATATTCTTGAATAGTGACTCGTTAGAAATTTCACTGTGGTAAAAGAGTGTTTCCTTAATAACTTATAATCCATTATTTTAATTAAATTTACATGAATTTCGTAGTTGAAGAGAAACGTGAAGTAATGTAATTTCATTAAAACATGTTTCGCAATAGAGAGGCTGAGTGGAAGCAGTTCAGCACATTCATTTGGCAGACAGTACAACAGGAATTCATGAAAGATCTGAATTGGCTGATGACTAAACAAATATACATAATATTGACAACGATACCGCCAACATATTTAGTTTAGTTTGAAATTTTATTGAATTACTTATTCTTTGGCGTTACAACCCTTTGCAGGTCTTAGCCTCTGTAATTATTTGTTCCCATTGCTCTATATTTTCTGCCTTGGTTCTCAAGTTTGTGATTTCAAGATTTTTCAAATATTACCGCACTGCATACCATTATATTTCACGCGGTCTTTCTATTGTGTTCTGGATTCCATTCCACTTTTTGACCACTTTAACAATTTTCCATTCGTAATAATGTCCAAGTCGTAGATGTCTTTGGGAATTAACAAAGTGCACTATGTCGGCGAAATTAATTAGTTTGTCTGTTTTCAGCTTTGCCATAGATCTTTAGCTTTTTCTCGCCATGATTGTAGTCTGTAGATTGTTTGTATGGGGAGAGTTGTTTTTGCCCTTTGACACTACGGCCTTTTGGGCCTATTGTGCACCCCCTTCTGTCGCTAGTCGCTGTCAAGTAGATCCGTCCCCTTTATCAGTTCTAAGAGTTTGTTGATCAGACTGGCTTGCGGTTGTATCTCGTTGTGATTAGTGCCCTCAAAGATTTGATATCTTCTATGAGCTAAGGCTTCGCACTGGAATATTACATGGGAGGCTGTTTCCTCTTCCTCGTCACACAGCCTGCATGTAGGATCTTCCTTAAATAGCCCTACGTTGTAGAGGTGTTTTCTGAAGTGCCAGTGTCTCGTTAGGAGTCCTGTCACTACTCCAATTTGAGTCCTACTAAGCTGTAGCACTGTTTTGGTAAGCTTGTGGAGATGATTGCCCATCATAGCTTTGCTTTGTCTTTGTCGAGGTGAGAGTCTCCAGTGTTCCGAATGTTTGGTTACGATCCATTTTTTAACTGCTCCTCGCACTGTCCGCTTAGTTAGACCGACAACAGGTGCAGGCCTTGCGAACGATGTTTCAGATTCTATTTTGCTAGTTTATCTGTGTTTTCATTTCCTTTTATGCCTCTGTGGCCTGGGGCCCACACAAGTTTTACCTTGTTAGAGTTTGCCAGTGTTAGGGCACTACGAAGGCAATTCCAGACAAGTTTGGCTTAATCTGGTTTGAATTCAGTGCTTTCAAAGCTGCCTGACTGTCAGAGATAATAAGGATGGTTTTGTTTGTATAGCCCCTTTTTATGTTGTCTTCTATTGCTGCTAAAATTGCGTAGGTTTCAGCTTGGAATATTGTGGCAGTTTGGCCCAGAGATATGGAGGTACCATATCTTGGTCTGCTGCCTTATACACCACCCCCGGTTCCGTTGCTCGTGCGTAAACCGTCTGTATACCATACTAAGCTTTTATGCAAGTCTGGTGGTTCCCCTTGATTCCATTCTTCACGGTTTATCCGTACTTCGAAGGGTTTGTGAAAAGACTATTTAGTTAACATGTAGTCTGTTCCCGTTTTTAATTTTGCGCCAGATATTAGATTTATTATTGTGCCCCCATGTGTATTGGGTGCTTCTCCAATTATCCGTGCAGTTTAGGCGATACGCTCCTATGCGTACCTCGCCCTTGATTATTATATCTAGAGGAGGAAGTTGCAGGAGAGCTTCTAGTGCTGCTGTCGGAGTGCTTCTGAATGCTCCAGTTATACAGAGACAAGCTAGTCTTTGAACACTAAGAAGCTGGTTTATTGTTTGTCTTTGATTTACTTTGGACTACCATACTAGCACACCATAGGTTATTATCGGTCTTATCACCGTTTTGTAAAGCCAGTGGACCATTTTTGGTTATAATCTCCATTTATTTCCAAACGCCCTTCTTGCCATCATCAAGGTTGTTTTTGCCTTGTTAGTGGTTCTTTGTAAATGTTGGTTCCAGGTCAACTTGGTGTCTAGAGTCACACCCAAGTATTTGACCTCCCCTTTAATTTGCAAAGTTGCAAAGAGGCTTGTTTTTGCAGGATTTACTGTAAGGTTTTCCTTGTTGCACCATGTCTCGGCATTAGCCAGAACAGTTTGTGTTAATTATGGAATTATATTGCCGTGCTTACTCTCTATGAGGACGACTATATCGTGTGCATAACCAAGGGTACAGTAGCCTTCGTTATTCAGGTTTGTGAGGAGTTCATTTATAACCAGATCTCAAAGTAAGGGGGATAGTACACCTCCTTGCGGACATTTCCTGGTTACCGATACCTCCGTCTCTTCGCCGCATTATGTGGTTTGTACTTGTCGGCTTTGTAGCATATTTCTTATCCACTTACATGAGCTGTCGTCAATACCATGTCTCTTAACTGCTTGAATCATTGATTCAAAGGAGATATTATCAAAGGACAGATCGCCAGGTTTGGGGTACATGGCCTAGGGGCAAGCTAGCTTAAAATAGCTCCACAACACTGGTATTAGTTCTTGCTTCCCTTATTTTTCGCCATACATCTTAACTTGTTTTGTTGGGTTACCGTTAAACTCCAGGTTTAAGGAGTATCCGAGGGCCGCGGGTGCCCACAGGGAGGCGTTATTTCGCCGCTTCTGTGGTGCCTCGTGGTTGATGGACTCCTCCGGCGGCTCAACGAGCAAGGGTTTTACACCCAGGGCTATGCGGATGACCTGGTTATCCTTATAGCCGGTAAATTTCTCGGCACAATATGCGGGGCTACCCAAGGTGCCCTAAATATTGTGCAAGACTGGTGTAACAGGAATCAATTGTCGGTCAATCCATCAAAGACCGAGCTCGCCCTGTTTACACGAAAACGGAAGATGACAGTTTATAGAGAACCCTCCATCTTCAACAAGTCACTTGACTTGACAGGTGAGGTCAAATATCTAGGCGTTGTCCATGATGCTCGACTAACTTGGAAAAGTCATGTGAAAAGACAAGAACAAAGGTCCTGCGCATTTTACTAGACGGGCAGGCGCGCGTTAGGAAAAACCTGGGGGCTGAAGCCTAAAATCATATTCTGGTTCTACACGGCTGTAGTACGCCCGCTGTTAACATACGCCGCCCTTGTCTGGTGGCCACGATCAGCACTGACCACTATAACGACGACACTCGCCCGTGTACAAAGATTAGCTTGTCTGGGCGTTACGGACGCAATGCGAACAACCCCGACAGCGGCTATGGAAGTGCTGCTGGGATTCGCGCCTCTTCACCTTGTGATTGAAGCCTAGGGTCGAGCGGCAGCGCATAGGCTGATGTGTACGGGGCAATGGAAACCGACTCAGGAAAACGTAGGACATGCCAGAGTTGCCTCCAAATTGAGGGCGACCACTCCCGTTTCTTCAATGGGAAGTGATGGTATGACTTACCGTTTCGCATACCCTATAAGGTTCACATGCCTCTCCGGGAAGAACGGTTCTTAGGCGATCGGCCATTTCCTAAACCCGGTGGCCTAGTTTGGTATACAGACGGGTCACGGAATAGAAAAGGTACCGGTGTATATGGGGACAAACCCAGGGTCAAACGCAAATTTGCCCCAGGCAAATACCCTACGATCTTCCAGGCAGAAATCTTCGCGATTACTGCCTGTGCAAATGAAAACCTCAATAGAAGTTATGGAGGTAAATACATCTACATTTGCTCGGACAATCAAGCGGCCATTAAGGCCCTAATATCTCCCAAGATAGGGTCTAGGCTTGTTGAAGAATGTAGAGCCACACTCGTCAAACTCTCAGCTGAAAATTACGTGAAAATCCTATTAGTTCCGGGCCATAGTGGAATAAGTGGCAATGAGGAAGCTGATGCACTAGCTGTGGCTGGGGTCTCTGAACCTTTAATAGGTCCAGAGCCAGCTTTTGGAATAGCCCACAAACATGTGAGGCACGAGATCTGGAATCACGCAAATGCGCAATTTCAGCATTCTTGTACCTCCAGACTCACACCCAGACAGGCTAGAGCCTTCAGCAAGAGCCCTTCGCCTAAATCGGTAG
This sequence comes from Limonius californicus, assembly GCA_014611495.1. Lineage (NCBI taxonomy): Eukaryota > Metazoa > Arthropoda > Insecta > Coleoptera > Elateridae > Limonius > Limonius californicus. The sequence goes on along the minus strand of JABXWE010002898.1, from coordinate 19,579 downwards.
ACTATATTCTGAATCTAAGCAGAAGACAAATCAGGATAATAACGGGCCTCCTTACAGGCCACGGACACCTGAACAGTTATCTCCACACTATAGGCATTGTGTTAAACAACTAGTGTAGGAAATGTCAAGAACAAGAGGAAACCTCTGAAAATGTCCTCTGCAAATGCAAGGCATTAGCGGCCTTAAGACGCAAACACCTTGGCTCTCCCTTTCTTGAACCAAGAGACATTCAATACACGCCTTTGAACAGGATTCTGTACTTCGCCGAAGCGACGGACCTATTCAGGGAGTAAAGTCTTTTGTAACCCCAAGGGAGCACAATAGGCCCTGGTGGCCTAAGTGCAGGAGCCTGCTCCGACTCCCAGAAATCATCATCATCAAACTCCAAGTTTTACCTGCATTATAACTGGTCTTATTATGCTGGAGGAAATTTCGTTGAAGACTTTCTCGTGTTCGTGCTGTTATGATAAGGTGAACGTTGTCATGGAGGAGCATAACACCCGACATCAGCATGCCTCTTCTTTTAGTCAGGTTTACATTCTGTAGGCGTTAAAGTGTCTGACAATATTCCTTTACATTAATATTCGTCCCAGGATCCATGAATATAGTCAACAAAACTCCCCCACGGTCTCAAAATACATTTACCATGAGTTTTCTGTTGGTCAAAGTCTGTTGATTTTTTTGGCTTGTTAGGCGACTGTGTGTGTATCCACTGTTTGGATTGCTGTTGCCTTTCAACATTTTTAAACTGTATCCAAATCTCGTTTCTCGTTACAGTCTTGTAGAACAAATCGTTTTCTTCGTGCATCGTTGCAAAAACGTTAAGGCAGACGCCATTCGTTAAGAATTGCGGATGTGTGTGAAACGTTTTGGACCCCACCATTCACAAAGCTTGTGATAGCCTAGGTTTGCCTTGAGGGTATCATAAGGAGCTGACCCCGAAATTTGGGGAAAAGCTCAGAAATTGTCTACTGACGGTGGTCTCGTACAATGTTTTCAATTTTTTCCATAAGATCGTCAGTCACCGTACACTTTCTTCCCCGACCTTTCTTATTATGAACATTAACGCGTTCTTCTTGAAGCTTTTGACACGATTTTGGCACAACGCTGTTAGTCATGCAATAGTCTTCACTCTGAATAGCAGTTTGCAAGGCCGGAATATAATCATATCAGCCACGGACAAAATTAACGGATTTCTGAAGGAACTTTATTTCTGGCCGACTACAATGAAAAAAAGAAGTGTGATTCATTCGAGTGCGTTCAAGAAATCATGGAAGACTTAGTTAAGGATAATAATTTGTTATTATTATTATTGAAATGGTGAAACTAGACTTCTTTTCCCAGAACGTATATCAATTTTGGATCAAAAGAAGCAAGAATACCCCGAGTTTGCGGCAAAGCTATAAAGTGTTTCGTATCATTTGCTACATCATATTTGTGCGAATTAAATTTCTTGTCTATGATTGCCATTAAAACTAAAGTAAGAAACCGCCTCGAACTTGAAAATGATATTGTGCGTGATCGAATACAGAGCCCAGATTTGAAGAGATAGTTTCTGCAAAACAGGAACGTACATCGCATGAATGTTTTTACTTTGCAACTTGTTTTTATGTTCACAGTTATTTGTGTTCAGGTTTTTGCATTTATTGAAAATTTTAATATTTTAAGTTTTGATTTATTTCCGTTTATTTTGTGAAAGGCAGAAATTAATGTCTTGAAAAGACATCCTGTTTTATTTTGGAAATCCTCCCACGGCCCCCTAATCTTATATAGCCACACCCTGGGAGGTTGGTTGTATATTACTACATTTCAGCATGTTTTTGGTTTATTTTCATTTCAAAAGCAATGTATAAAAAAAGTTAGAGGTGGTTGCGCCCCTCTGGATGAAGATTAACTAAGAACGTGACCGCTGAAATGTAGTCATTGAACAACTAACATTGACATGTTTTAGGAATTTTTACCGAAATACTGTATATCCAACTTACAGAATTTATTCCTATATTTTCACAAGGTATTTATAAATGCATTTGAAATGTAGTTACAAGGAATAATTAATTCATTGAATAAAATCTATTATTAAAACAAAAGTAAGAAATCGCCTCGAACTTGAAAATGATATTATTGTGTGTGTATCGAATACAGAGCCCAGATTTGAAAACCTAGGGAGCTCGATGGGGTAGTGCGAACAAGCGCTACCAGTTGCGGTCACAGTGAAATGCGGCTCAATCGGCCGCGGGATCATACCCCGGTTGAGGCGATAATTTCGCAGTTCCCAAAACATCTGGCAGCGGGGAGCGGTACCGGCACTATGAATTATCCAAAAATAGATATTTTCGCGTAATCAGTGCAACAACCTACATAATAGAAACATGCCTACTGTTTGGACACAATCTCGTTATTGGTTTTTGCAGGCGTTACGAAATTGAAGTCGAAGTGATAGTGTAAAGGCTTTGGAGCATCACTGGCCTAAGTATTGCATTGATTATATGAAAAATATAAATAATTACGAAACTATATGAACTCTTCTCCTATTTCATTCCGAGCAGTTTTTAAATGACTCTTCTATTAAATAGCACTTTTTACAAGTACATGTCTCAAAACTTTTCTTAAAGGAAAAGCTTCGGTTAAACTACATAAATTATCCCTTCACAAAGTTTCAGTGTTGGTTGCTTTAGGTAAAATCACAGGGGAGCTAACGATCGCAGCTAGATTGACAGTCTCAAATAACTGGGAGTAAGTTGCACTTATTTAAATAGTTATACAATTACTTATTTTATAAAATTTTTCGTACATAAGCACTAAAACGTAAACTAAATTAGCTATTGTTTGTAAGCTCTGAATAGTAGTTTTAGTTTATCTGAGAATAATGTTGGTAGAATTTCTAGAATCTTTGTTGATATTTAAATCTTTAATTTGATTTATTTTTATGTTGCTTAATTACGCTGATTTTCACCAACAAATTCCTGCTGGTATTCAGCAGTACTACATACGTAGCACATCCAGCAAAAATCTACGGATTAAATTTATGCAGTAAGTATTATTGATAAATTATATTCTAACCTACCTTGTACTAAAGTACAATGTGCACGTCAAACAACTGCATAGCTGGAAATGTATTAGCGTTCAAAAAACGAATCATATGCAGAAATTTCTGGAAAAAAGACCGTAATATATTTTTTGCTGCTACTTTGGGAAAAGTAGTAAATTTTCCTTGCAACTAAACTACTCAAAGATGAATAGGGATATTGCAGCGTAAGACACTTACAGACAACACCAATTGAATTTATAGTAAAAATCTACCAAAACAACAAAATATAACGTCTTTTTAGTAATGGACATGTAAATTAACACAAAGGTACGTTTAGAGAAGAAAGTTAACAATATTATAATGGAAATCGTTATTGTCTTCTTTCATTTAACTTAAATTTATTAAATTCTAAAACCGCTGGCAGTAATAACTGCTCTGCACCTTGTTGGCATACTCTCAATGAAATTATCAATATTTTCTTGTGGAATTTGATGCCACAGTCCCGGCAATACATTCCTCAGCTGTTGCTGAGTAGTAGGCGTTGGATTATGATGATCCAGATGTCTCTGCGTAAAGTCCCATGCATTCTCAATGGGGTTGAGGTCTGGCTATAGCAGAGAAAGAGCAAGATGGTTTATTTCCCCATCTCGCAGCATCTTCAAAATAACCCGAGCACGATGCGGCCTTGCGTTGTCGTGAAGAAATACAAAATATTCCCGTCCAACAGCGTTGCGGCGGTTCAGAACATGGTCCATAATGATCACTTGGGCATAACGTTGGCCCGTGAGTGTACCATTAAAGATATGTAGGTCAGTACCGCACGCTAAAGTAATTCCAGTCCGTATCATAAGACCACCACCACCAAAGGCAACGGCTAGTTGGATATACTTGAGGTAAGGTCCGACACTACGATATACACTTTGACGCCGGCTGTCATTGCCAAGACAATATTTGGACTCGTCCGAAAACAGTATATCATCCCACGTTGTCGCTTCTTGAAGCCTACGTCTTGACTGTGCCACCTGGTGTCTTCGTTGACCCTGAGTTCTTTCAGGGCATCTTAGGAGGCGGTATGAGGTAAGTCCTCCCTCAAACAATCGATTTCTCACAGTTTGGTCGGAGACTCGCTTTCCTGTGGTATTCTAAAACACATGCTGTAGATGTCGAACAGTTGAAAAGGGGTACATTTTTGCATTAATTACCAGAAGTCGATCCTCATGAGATGTTGTGATGCGAAAAGATCCACTTCCATGCCTTCTTGCAGTCGTACCTGTTTCTCTAAGGCGCGAAAGAGCACGTGAAATTACGCTCTGTATGGTTCTTCACATATCAGCGATGTCGACCTGGCGATCTCCTCTTTGGTGCATATTAACGGCTAAATTTCGTTGTTCTATTGTTAAATGGTTTCTCTGCATTGTTGTTTATTACTAAGAACACAAATGTAATACACGAATAAAAACACAATGAACATAATATACTTCTATTTTTTATTATCATAGTTTAAAAAACTGGTCAAACTATTGTACGTATGTAGGTTTTAAAAAACTTTCAACATGGTTTATTAATACCTTTCTGTTAATTGTATATTTAACATTTATATTTTATTTTGCTGAAAATGGATATTTAATACAGTGCCATTTAAATTCAAATCCGCAGAATTCAAAAATATACCATACTTACTGAATTCTTACTTGCTCAATAAGAGGGAATACTTTCGTTTTAAAGTTGCCTAAGAATTCCATTTTTACAACAATTAGCATATTTGTATTTTGAAAATTTTTTTTCAAAATTCTATTTTACCAAACCAAAATATACGTGAAGTACCGTCTAAAAATTGCTGTTAAAGTAAAAATTGTAAGCGTATAATCAGTCAACTGATTTGGGGTTTGCCAAATCATTCGAAAGTTGTAAGTATTTAACTAATAAGTCCCGGTTTGCTGGAGTAAATAAAAACTGCTTGGTAATAACGTTTGTCGCTGTTGCGTGAAACACGAGTTGCCTATGCACCACTGCTAATAGCGCCATTGCCATTGTCGCTTACTGTACGTTTGAGCGATTTGCTTAGTGGGAAAACACATTTTCCGATGATGCATCGAACTGCTAAGTTATGTTGTTAATAGTGGCGATGGAGTAAGATTTGCCGGTCTGATAAACCCGACAGGCAGATTAAAATCGATTCTTGAAAAAACGTACATGTAAACACTAGCTGTCTTTAATATTTAAAATTACTTTCTCATGAGGACGTAACATTGCTTACCCAAACACACTTATCAGTTAAACATAATATTTCCCCTGGGATTAAATTGTTACTAGGCTGCTAAAAAACATTATACATTCTGCAATATCATTTAATTATATTTGTTTTTATTAGATTTTAAATTAACAAAATAATTTCCTGTTTTGCAGTTTGTTTTTAATTGGACTTGAGTTCGTTTCTAGTCAGTGAAGAGTACATTGATATTTAAAACTATAAAACTAAATGTATTCTCCACACGTTAGTTCTCATTATTAGCGAAAAAAATAAAAAGTGGCCCATTATTATTTTCATTGGTATGTCGAATGAATACTAAAATTTGGTGCAATATTTTTCTTTCTATTAGAAACAAGAGTGCCAGTAATTAAATTGTGATCCAGTGTTGTGCCACCCTTGAACAGATTAGCTGAAATAGTATTCACTGTGAGGGTGTTCATTTTGTTGATGTAAGTGTTTATCTAGTTTTAATCTTTAGTAGACTACTTGAAAATCGGGTAACCCCCACTTTTCTAATTTTAACAACTCGTTGTACTGATGTATTCCTACATAGTTCACTATCTCTTCCATGATCTCCTCCATAGCTACTTATACACAACCAATGGTGAATGTAGACCTCGATATGCATGTAAATCATATTGGTAATATTAATCGACTTGTTCTAAACTCTAGGAAAGGTTAACTTACCGGAGTCCGTTTGTCAATGTGATAGAAGTAAACGAACTCAAATATCTGATGGAGTTGTTTAATAACCATGGATAGGGGACCAGGCAGCTCGCTAAATGTGTATAAAGCACCACGAATAAACAGACAACTGAAATACCAATTTCGAAGCACACAATAAAGGCACCAGGCACACAGCTCACTTATTAATTGGGTACCCACTATAGCATTAAAGCACACAGCTCTAAGAATAAAATTTGGAGGAACACACAACTGTCATCATTAATTAGGGGCATACAGCCCATTCGTTAATTAGATTACTACAATACCATTTCTCTAAACACTATGAATTCTGCTTATTTGGGGTAGTACAATGTGCCAATTTGATGAGTGCAAAGAGATGCTTAGTAAACCGCAACCTAGATCACGCCCAATCAAAAACAAACAAACAAAAACAATCCGCACGTAATCAGTTTTGATAATAAAAGTGGAATTCATATAATTACCGTAATATATAAGGGGCATACAGTCCATTATTTAATTAGGCACACATAGTACCATTATTGTGCATACAGATGTAATAATAAAATAGGAAGATGAAACTGTACTGTTACCATAAATAAAGGGCACACAGTTCAGTATTTAGTTCGGTTTACTCAGCATTATTACTGATTACATAATAAAATAGGAACACATAGCTCTACCATAAATTAGGGATACATAGCCCATTATTTAATTAGAAGCATAGTAATATTACTGCGCACACAGTTTGCCCTTACCTGACAGGTCGTAGGTAGGAATATCGTTGTGATAGTGCTGTTTACTATTACCGACTATGTAAAGCATACGTTGTAAACATTCTTTAAGATATTACGATGTTCGTTCTTTATGGCACTTTGCATAAACTTACTTCACAAACAAGACTCAATATTCCTTTGACTGCAATCGATAAGATATTATAATTTGCTTCTCTTTCTACGATTGTACGTATTGATTGATGCTAGACTTCAAAGATAACAAGTAAACAACAAATTACTAGGATTTTCAAAATTTGTACTTGTAATCAATAACACTGTAAAATATTTTATTAAAGAATTAGTGGTTTGGGAACGAACCAGCAACTAGGTATAATTCGCCATGTACTATATTGTAAATATTGATGACATATTTCCGGTTTGTCTAAAGGTATCACGAAAATTTAGTTAAATGTTGTAGTAAAAGTTAATACTATAGTCGAAAAATTATAATACTTCTTCCAATGAGTGTCGTGTTCTATAAACATATACATTTCACATTAGTAAATGAACTCCCTGTTAGTATGAAAAACCCCTTTCGTGACGTTATTACAATGGGAAATATAATAGAACTTAATTTAATGTAGTTCGCGATAAAACTTGAAAAGAAATAAGCTAATGGCTTATAAATTGTGTGGTAAATAACTGACTTGAAAGCTCTGCTTACATTCGTGTAACGACTTTTGAAAGTGTTATTTAATTTTCAGCTGTTTCAAACTACAGAGTTGTGTTGCTGATACTGACGATACGATTCGATTTGTCGGTTTACTAATCCCAAGTGGCATATTACATCGATTCATGGTAGCAGCGGACGTGTTCCAATAAGGAAACACTACCTGCCGCTATCCCCAATAAGACTTTCTCAGACATATGTTAAATTACTTACAAAAAGAAAAAATAGCAGGGAATAGTAACCCAGTATTATTCTACATATATCTTAGTTTTCAATGAATTATGTTTAGGATAATATTTTAAATGGAAATATAAATGTCCTCTGTTGAATGTTAAATGATTCACCAGCGATATCTCATGAGCTAGGAAAATATATACTATATAATATATATGGTGTGTCCCATGACGTGAGGAGAGGTACCTATACGAGAGGTGAAAAAAATCGACTATTAAATAAGTTGTGCCCTGTTATAGTTAAATACTGAAGCAGTCAAAACAGTAAATAATATTAAGTTGTATTTGATACAAACTGTCTACGTTGCTATGGAAATGATATTATTTAATGTATGTCAAATACTGCACCTTAAAGTTGATTTCTCTGCTTGCGCTTATTAACAATGTTGATAATGTTTATTTTTACAACGTGAGAGTACACCGATATCCATTACATGTACGGTTTTTGTGATGGAAACTCATAAGCAACTGCTCGAGAATATGGGCTGAGATTTCCAAATCGGCGACTACCATACCGGCGAGTTTTCCAACGAGTGCACAACCACCTACGTGAACATGGAATTTTCCCGAAACCGTCGACTGAGCGTCAAATACAGCAAGTACTAGTAACTAGACAATGAGGACAACATACTGCGGGAAATTGATAATAATCCCCACCACCTCTGCTCGTCATGTATCTGCACAAGTTAATGTACCACGAATGCGAGTTTGGAAAATATTAAAACGTCATGGTTTATATCCATCTTATATCCAGTCTGTTCAGCTCCTCTTACCTATAGATTTCACTAGTCGTAAGGAATTTTGCCGCCGGATCATTCAAAATCGAAACCTATGTAATAGAATTTTATTCACGGATGAGGCAACATTTACAAGGAATGGATTAATGAACAGAAAGAACGGCAACTCTTGGGATTTGGAGAATCCACACGAAATCACAGTGTCAAATTATCAACATATGTTTTCAGTGAATATCTGGTGTGGAATTATTGATAACATGCTCATTGGTGTAAGAACATTTTTGAATCAACGGTTTGAAGGACATGTAATTGGTAGAAGAGAACAACACCCCTAATCCCCTAGATCTACGGATTTAACTTGTTTAGATTGTTATTTGAGGGGGCATATGAAAGCTCTGGTATATCAAACACCATCACAGACTGTTGAAGATCTTAGGAGACGCATTGTTGAGGCAGCAGAACTAACTCGGAATAACAATGATATGTTACTTAGGGCAATCAGATCTCTCTTAAGAAGAGTCTCGAGAACAACGGTGACCATTTTCAACAATGTTGAATGTTTCTGAAATTGTAATTATTTAATAAATAATAATTTAACACTCTGCATTTTGAAAACGGTTTACTTTAGGGCATAACTTTAAAAGAATTTTTAATTATATTTGGTCTCAAGATTACGTTCACAAAGTAGTAACCGCACGTCGTGGGAGTCCCTGTATAATAAATAGCGCAAAATACATTTTAGGGGAGGAAGATTAGGTTGCCTAATCACAGTGGGATTAAAACTCACCTGTAGCTACAGCATCTTTGAAATATTAGATGGCATTACGTATTTTATGGCACATCAGGTTCTAAATTATTCAGAATGCTATCTAGGGATATACAGAACACAAAAATTGATCAATTTGTTCTAGAAAAATAGCACAAAAGTCGTTTAAGTCTCATAAAAACTTTTTTCAGAGAAAGTTATAGCAGTGAAGCATAAGATGATAATAACTAATGTTACAGGGCAGATAAAAGTCTTGGTTTTCTTTAAAAATTGAGGAAATTTGAAGATGAAATGTCTATGTTATACGTACTTAATCGCTATAATATAATGAAAAAGGCAGCATGAATTATATCATGTTCATATAGACATGTGGTGTTCAAAAATTATGCAAATGTAATAAAAATACAACTTTGTTTAAATTTAAACCAATTTTAATATTTTATTCGCAAGCTCTTGTTCTTAATAACCGACTCATCCTTTTGGCAAGGAATTGGCTAGTTCTGATATTATTTACAGTTTTTTTAGGTATATCCTTCTGTCGCATGTTATCTATTGGATGCAGAAGCGCTGGTGATTGCGCTGGCCAGTCCATCTTTTCGATTGTTGATCTTCATTCACATTTTAACAAGTTCTGCACTACGGAATTGAACATAATCATCCGGGGAAATACATGTTTCATCGCCATGCCATACAGGTATTTTCTACTATATAGACAGCAAATTGCTGTGTAGTGGAACATGCCCCGGAATACTACAGGATACATATACTGCAGTATTTTAGTGCACTTTATGACATTCATCCTCTCATAGACGATACGATACTAGTTGACAAACTGTTTGAGCATATATTTCCAGCCTCAAGTACAAAAATAGGCAACCTTCTTCTCAGAGTGCAAATGGACAAACACCAGCAGCTCCTGATCGTAATTTGGTTAATTAGATAGATTAGATAGAATTAGGACTTCTGTTTGCCGGGTTTAGTGAAAACGCAAAAAAACTAGCAAATTATGTTAAGCTTTATTTTAATTGTTTATACTTATTAACTAATATGAATTTTAACGAATTAAGGCAATAAACAATTTACGAATCAGCGTTTATTTCTGACCTTCAAAATATTACGAAATATTTTGTATTTGATAACAAAGTGCAGTAATAGATTTAAAAAATAGTAATTCTATCATCATTATACTTCTATATTAAAAAAAAAAACATTTTTATGCACTAACTAATTTACCGTTTCAATGTTTTTTTTTTGTCCAATACAGCATTTTGTACGACTTTAATTTGATGTGTGAGAAAGTTATGGTCCTATTTAGCAGTTTAAAGGTGATGCAAACAGGGATGAGGAGGTGATTATTAACCCGACGCTGATACGCAACCTCTATACTCTATCCCTCCATTGTAGAAAAGCGGCGTGAACTTTATTTCGCTATCTTGTGTGGTTCACAAGATATTGCGGCTGGATGGACTGCAAACGAAGAGCCTTTATTCAGAGTTTGGTTGGAAATACCTAAAAAGCTACTAGCATCTCACCAGATACATTTTCAGTCTACTATGATTTTCAATTTCGATTTTAATTTTTTTAAATATTAGCAAGTACAATGTTTAATATGAATATGAATATACGCTCGTATTCCATAATTGTCAAAATCTCCGATTCGTTACTAAAATAAATTCCAACCATCGCAAGCTGAAATCTAATTTAACAGTCCGAACAAACAAGACGTTAATCCTGGTATAAGTATAAGAAGGAAGCGTTTTTCTCAAGTCTATGATTACAGTCTGAGCACTAGCCGGTAATGCAAATATAATAATGCAGCATCATGTAATATCCGTCTAAATTTACTTTTACTGCATTTGATGTGAGAGAACAAAAGGTTTTTCTTAATACAGTCGGTTCCAGTTAATTGGACTACCGGATATTAGGGGCAGCCGCATTTTTGGGCGAAATCTTAAAGAACAGGTATCATATCATGGAAATATCAGCAAATTACTTCGCTTATTTGGGACACCATTCTGTATAATTAGGCCAATAGATACATTCCAAATTAAAACATTTAATACAACATAAAATTTTATAATCACAAGTGTGGGCACTTGAAATGTGTTTTTTTAAATCTTGTTAATCAGATAACACACATATTTGCTATTGGCATGGTGCCGAGGATTAACATGCCGATTGTCGGGGATTCACGTAGACTTAGCTATGCGTGCTGGAGTTAACGTACATTTGGAAACAGCTACTCCGCTGTGACATATGTGTAGAATAATAATTTCTTCCCAGTTTTATTTATACAATTATAGCCCTTGCCATGATGCCAAGCAATCACTTGCCCTTTCAAGTAAAATTGCTTTATTAAATTAAAATCATCTTAACACAAGTTATCGTTGAGTAGCTAATTTAACTGTTGTGATTTCGAATTTATTATAATTTTTTTATCAAAAATTTATAATTTTTATTATACATATTATTTTCATATACATACTATTTCATTATAGCTTATCGACCCCGGTTTATTCTGTTTTCTATATCACGCTTACAGTTTGGGTAGTAAATATGGATCCAAGGTACTTGAACTAAATGGTTTATAGTGGAACAAGGGAATTAGAAACAGCACAGATCGAAGAATATATCAGTTAGCCCAGGAAGACACTCAAGACAGAAAACTATTGTAAGGCCAACGTGATATAATATGATCATGAGTCTTAGTCGAATATTCGTAATTTGCAAAAGTCAGAGTGCAGAGAGCAGGTCCCATAACAATTTCTGGAAGATACGAGGGGGTATTGATCCATCCATAAGTTGAACGGTGATCACTCTGTGAATTTTTGAAAACTGTATGCCTGAGAAAAAGATAGAATTTGAAAAAATCTAGTTTTGGTCAGTTATTAAGTATTTATTTTTTAGAGGGTTCTATTCTATTCTATTTTCTAAATTGACAGGGCCCAGATGTGCAACACTCAGATTTTTTGATCCATTGTGCATCCTGTCTGTTGCGTCCCTCATTAGAGTAGATCCGACCTGTTGATGAAGGCCAAGATCTGTCTCAGTGGGGCTCTTCGAATGTCCTCAGGTTCTGGAAACCAGACCCCAAAGGCCCCGAATCTGATAATGGCAAGCGTTGCACACCGACAGAGTACATGAATAGTGGTTTCTTCTTCTGTTTTACACTTCCGACAGAGGGCATCGTTTCTGATTCCCAATGTGGTTAGGTGTTTGTTCAGATGGCCATGGCCTTTTAAGAGGCCTACTATGGCCTTGATGTCTTTCCTCCCCAGATTTAGTAGGAAGTCTGTTTGCTTTTGGGTTGGTCTTTCTATGAGAAGTCTCGCTTGCCTAAACGGTTGTTGTTTCCACCTTTGGACATGCTGATTTCTCAGTCTGTCCTGTATAGTGGCCTTAATCGAGCTTTGAGGTACGCCCACTGCTGGTTCGGGTCCCCAGATGTGCTCCAAGGAGCCCATCCGGGCCAGCCGATCAGCGTGTTCGTTACCCTCAAACCCACTGTGTCCCGGTATCCAACACAGCGTCAATCTGAAGTTACTCTGCACCATCGCCTGTAGTTTTTCCCAGCATTCTAATACCAACCGCAAGGTTTTCTTAGGATTGCTGAGCGATTTAAGAGCCGCTTGGCTGTCTGAGTATATCGTGATGGGCAAATTGTGGTATGCCCTACGAGTACATTCAGCAGCGCATTCGGAGACAGCTACTACTTCCGCCTGAAACACTGACGTATGAGTCCCCAATGGTGTAGATAGTTCTACTCTTGGGGACTGTCCAAATATGCCTGCTCCAGTTCCGCCTGCCATTTTGGATCCATCTGTAAACCAGATTAGTCCCGTATTGGCAAGTAGAACCTGGCAATTTTCTGCCCATTCCTCTTTGGTGGGAATGTTGATTTCGAAGTTTCTGCCGAACGTATACCTTGGTACCATGCGGTCTACCCCCATGCAGCAGATCTCTGGTGCACTGGATAGTATCCCGCAATGCCCCATGTTATAGCCCACGCCCTTCCATAAGTTTACTTGCTTTACTCTCCAGGCCGCTAGCAGTGCCTCCGATTTCACTGCCATTGGCAGTGCTGGGAGCCCTATTAGCGCATCGAAAGCAGCTGTTGGTGTTGTTCTTAGTGCACTCGTAATGCCCACACAGGCCAAACGTTGCACTCGATTGAGGATTGTTCCCAGTCTTTGTATATCTGCGCCTTTTCACCAGATAAGAGCTGCATACGTGATGATGGGACTTACCATGGTTATGTACATCCAGTGTACTACCTTTGATTTGAACCCCAGGTTGTGCCAAAGGCACGTCTGCAAATCCAAAAGGTTGCAGTTGCCTTCCTTGCTCTTTCCTCTACATGGTGTCTCCAAGTAAGGCTCTGGTCAAGTATGACGCCCAGATATTTTACATTGGAGTCCCAGGTTAAGGGAGTTTTGTATAAGGTAAGGGCCCTTTCTTGTAGGTTTGTTCTTTTGGTAAAGAGCACTGCTTTGGTCTTCGTTGGGTTGACCGTCAGCGAATACTCTCTGCACCAGCGTTCTACGGTATTCAGTCCTTGTTGAGCAATCTCTAGGACTGTGCCGTGGAATCTACCAGTGGCCAAGATTACTACATCATCCGCGTAACCTTGAGTATAAAGACCTTGATTGTTTAGGTCAGTGATCAAGCTATTTACTACCAAGTTCCACAGCAGGGGAGAGAGTATTCCCCCTGCGGGCACCCTCTGGTAGCATAGACTGTCTTACTTCCGTCGTGGATGGTGACCTTGATGGTTCGCGACTGGAGCAGGTTTTTGATCCATATTATGATAGTGTTGTCAAACCCCCTCTCCGTTGCCGCAGCGCATATCGAGTTGTAGGAGGCATTGTCAAACGCCCCTCTATGTCTAAAAAGATTCCGAGGGCTATCTCTTTGTGGAGCAGCGCCTTCTCAATCCTGTACACTAGATCATGAAGTGCTGTTTCCACAGATTTTTCTGGTTGATATGCATGTTGGTTCGGATGCAGCGGGTTGTTTACCAGCAGTCCGTCCCTTAAGTGTTTGTCTACCAGCTTTTCTAATCCTTTCAATAGAAATGATGTTAAGCTGATGGGTCTGAAGGCTTTTGGCTCTGCGTACGAGACGCGCGCCGGTGTTGGTAAGAATACTATCTTGGATACCCTCCATGCCATTGGAATGTAGCCTAGAGCCAAGCTAGCTCTGTATAATTTGCAGAGAGTATCGATGAGAGACTCCAGCCCTTCACTGAAAAGTGCCGGAAAGATTCCATCGTCCCCAGCTGCTTTGAAGGGAGCAAAACAATTGATCGCCCACTTCACTTTTTCATGTGTGACTATTGAGTTGCCAGTCCCCACGGGTTATATGAGTGATATTGTTCCCTCTCTGTTGTATGTTGGGTGTTGCTGATGCCCCCGGAAAGTGGATCACTAGTAACAAGCTTAAAGCTTCCTGCTCAGATGATGTATAATCACCCGACGGCTGTTTAAGCGGCCCCATTTTGCATTGGGGGTCCCGTGCTAAGGCCTTCTGTAGTCTTGCTGCTTCGGGTAGGGATTGAATCCCTTCGCAGAACGACTTCCATGACTCTCTTTTTCTCTGCCGTATGGCTGTTTTGTATCGTCTCTGAGAAAGTTTGTAGTTTTCCCAGTCCGTTTCACTCTCGCTTCTCTTGGCCTTATTCAAGAGACGTCTTGTTTCTTTACGATGGCGATCTAGGGTAGTGTCCCACCAAGGAACATTCTTCCCTGATCTTGCCACCAATAGGGGGCAATTTCCTTCGTAAGATCTTATTACAGCTTGTTGTAACAAATCTGCAACTATATCAACATCTACTGTATCAGCCACTCTTCCAGATACAGTCCCCATGCGAGCCCTGAGGGACTCCCTGTAGGAGTTCCAATTAGTTCTGGCTGGGTTCCTGTAGCCTTTAGGTTGGCTGGCCACAGATGTGAGTGTGAAGATTATGCGTCGGTGGTCTGACAGGGAAGCTTCATTGGATACTGACCATCCTTTGATGCCCTGTAAGAGATTTGGTGAACAAAGTGTGATATCAATTACCTCCTTTCTTCGCTGTGTCACAAAAGTTGGTTCGTTGCCTCGGTTTAGAATCACCAGGTCAGTAGATGAAAGGTATTCCAATAGATTGGAACCCCTTCCATTGATGTCTGTGCTCCCCCATATGGTGTGGTGAGCATTGGCATCGCATCCGATGAGGAGATCCTTTTTCTTCTCCTAACAGTGTTGCACCAAATCACTGAGCTCTTTAGAGGGCGGTGGATCCGACGAGTCGTAGGGAAAGTAGTCCGAGCAGACAACTGCCTCCTTGGCTTCATCCCCATTTTTAAGTATCAGCATACCAGCTGTTAGATCCCCGCAGCAAAAATTAGGCATGATACTTATATTCACGTCCGACGAGGCATAAATACAAGTCCTGGGGGTCTCGTTTGGGGAACTGTATATGAGTTGCCCTTTACTGATATTTAGCCCTTTAACTTTGCCTTGGTTGCACCATGGCTACTGTATAAGTGCTAAATGTGTCCACTGACAGCCGCCTGCTTAAAACACCACAGGCTGCTATGTAGTGTTGCAAGTTAATCTGGATGAATGAGAGGTTATTGCAGCCCATTGGACAGCCTTTACCTCTCCTCCTCCATCGGAGTGGAAGCCGAGCTTCCCGTCTCCTCCACTGGGGATTCGACGGTTGGCGCGTGAGGCGCGGCCTTTTCCGTCTTGGTATCGAGTAACCGGAAGGTCACTGGGCCCAAGCCGTAGAAGGGCGAGAAACTGCATTTCTCCAGGGCAGCAGTTGTGGATTTGTCCACGCCCAGAATTAGCCTAACCCCCTCCCCTTCGGGGAGGTTTGCACCTTCCGGTTATACACCCTCCACAGGCGTGGCCTGAAGACAGCATTCTGCCGCCCCAGTCGCTTGATGACGATGTCGGTCTCCGTTGCCGGTCCCGGGATCCATACTGAAGCACGCTTCAGCTTTGGGATGGCGCTGTAATCTACAATTTGCAGATCCGCTCCTTCCACTATGGTGGAGCTGGAGATTAGCTTCCTCAGCCACTCTTTGCTCCCGTCGTCGGCACAGGAAATCGCCAGTACTCCCTGCGTCAGCGTTGTATCATGGAAGCAGGAAACAGTTTCCTCTTCCGGGACCCCATCCAGTGCCTTCATGATGGCGCTTCTAATTTCTGCTCCAGTTCCTGGGAGATCACCACATCTGGGCGTCCACCCATAAGGATGGCCACCCTCAGTGAGCTCTCCACAGCCCTGGCGTATGAAGTAGAGGGTACTTGTGGGCGGTACTTCTTCGATGCCGGTTTCCATCGGGAGGAGTCTCGCCCGCTGTTCTCTGCCTCTTCGTAGAGGCTGCGGCCTGGGTTGCAGGTTTACCCTGAGGTGCCTTGCTTCCCTGGCCTGTTTCTTGCCGTGCACCCGAAGGTCCCGGCGCTGGTGTCGGGGCTCTGGCCTTTATGGCCTTCTTCCTTTTCTTCCTTTGGGCACCCGACGGATGTTTCTTTTTGTTTGGAGGAGGGTCTGTCCTAGGACTCCCCTCGGTCTCCATTAGTTGAGTTGCCGCCACCGAAGTGGCACCCTCGATGGGTAGTTGAAGTTCCACCTTCGAGGTAGCGCCCTCTATGTTGGAAGTATCATCCTGGGGACGTCCTTCCGGGGGGGTTTTCTGTGATCATTCATATTGATCCCATGAGTAACTAGCAAAAAACGGTCAGCTCCCGCAGAGGCTGATACGGGAGTAAGGCTTCATACTGTAGACGTTCGCCTGGTGTCCTACAGGCATCGTTCGTGACACTAATAACCCGTAGTGCTACACAAACCTCGGCACGATAGCTTCCACCTTGGTTTCGGGGATTTTTTTCCAGGTTTACTCCACTAGAACCGCCGCCTTCCGTATAAACAGGGTCACCTCTAGTAGGAGTGGCTCTTCACCACGGGCGGACGATCTTCCAGTGTGAGAGGCTAGGGAAACTCAAGTGATTTTACTCAGTTGGTTGCTGTGGTGTGCGTCAACACTGGCTGGGTTGCCATCTGTTCACTTTCAGGCCAAGGTCTTGGAGTATGATCAAGAGCCCCACTTAAGGGGAATAATCAGAGGCCCCAGTGCATCCCGGTCCCGGTTGCGGGGCCGGGGGACCATGGTGGTTCCCTCAGTGTTCAGGTAGCGGTCCTTGACCCCTTTGAGGGGGTTATCGGGCAAAGAAATTTCGCTGATATGATAGAAACCTTAGGTGATCAGTGTCCTTCATACGCCACTATTAAAAACTGGGTTGCGGAATGTAAAAGAGGAAGATCAGAGGTGCAAAATGAGCACCGCCCTGGAAGACCAATTTCTGTGATCACTCCGGAAAACATTGATTCTGTCCAATGATATGATTTTAGAAAATCGACGTATTGGGATTAAGAATATTGCAGAAACATTGCACATTTCCTATGAACGAGTGTGTCACATCTTTCATCACGACTTGGGCATGAGAAAGTTTTCGGCCAAATGGATTCCAAGATGCTTGAAAGTTGATCAGAAGCGCGTTCACTTGACAACGTCAGAGGATATCTGCCGCCGTTTTGCAGAAGATTCCTAAAACTTTTTGGATCGGCTTGTTACTATGGACGAAACATATATTCATCACTATAACCCAGAGACTAAAGAGCAATCCAAACCGTGGAAGCATGTTGGCTCTCCACGACCCAAAAAATTCCGTGTTCAAGAATCGGCTGGCAAGATTCTTGCTTCAATTTTCTGGGACAAAGATGGGATAATTATGATAGATTATTTGAAACGAGGTAGAACTATCACTGGAGCATATTATACTGAGTTGCTAACTAAATTACGTAAGAAAATTGTGGAAAGACGCGGCGGAAAACTTGCTAGAGGTGTGCTCTTTTTGCAAGACAACGCTCCTGCTCACAAGTCGTTGATTGCACTGCAAAAAATTGATGAAATTAGTTTTGAATTGGATGACTACTGGCCCTATTCTCCGGATTTAGCACCGTCAGACTATTATTTGTTCCCAAAACTCAAAAGAATATTTGAAAGGTAAAAGATTTTAGACACGAGTGGTTTGCAGACTAAGACAAAGATTTTTTTAAATGGCTTAGAATTGCTTTTTGAACGTTCTGCTAAATCTATAAGTCTTAAAGGAGATTATTTTGAATAAATAAAGTTTTGTTTAGAAATATTGTGGTGTTTTATATGGTAGGCTAAGTATTTATCAATACCCCCTCATATTATAATGTCTACTAATATTAAAAGTGTGGCCTGTCAACACTCTCTCTTCCTCTATATCTTTTTCTCCCCCTTTCTCTCTATTTCTCTCTATTTCTCTCTCTCTCTCTCTCTCTTTGTGACTATGTGGCCAAATCTACGACATTCTTAGGCATTTCAGGAAGTACTGCTTTAGGTACATTTTTCATCTCGATGCAATTGTTTTTTATGACTCTGGACTCTGCTATAGAATAGAGGCCATTTGACGGCTTGTGGTTAACGCATTTGCCTACAGATCCAAGGGACGCGGATTCGATCTTGGCTGAGATCAGTGAGATTTATTTAGCGGGGAAAATTTTAAGTTTGGGATAAGAAATAAATTCGTAGGTCCCTTACAACTGTGATGTGTCACACATTAAAAATTACTATTGGTTTTGTAACTACCCCAGATAGGCAAAATTACAGTTAGGGTGTATAGTAGGCCAATTGTGGCCCAAGTGCATAGCGATGCTGGCAAAACCGCGTCCTAGATCTCGCTCAATCAAAATACGTTGGCTGTTCTTCTGATCCTACATTTTGTATTTTGTTTTCCACTTGCAAATTGTCTTCATTCCTTTCATATGGTGTTTTGGATTCGTAGTGTTCTGTGTAATATTCTTCCACTATTTTTAGTATTTCGTCTCTGTCGTATAAAACAATTTATTCCTTCCTTACTGCGTAGTGCATAAGTCTGCTTCTTTCCCATTTTTTGATTCAAATACTTCATTTATTTATTGTTCCCTATAACTTCATTTACTAGTTTTTCTTGTGTTTCCGTTCCACATTTTCTCATACTTTTCCTAATTTCCTTGTTTATACGTGAATATATCAATTCCTTAGTTTCTTTATTAATTGACTTCTTCCTTTCTTTCTTTCTTTCGTCAATTTTAAATTATTCTATCGATATACGCAGTACACAATTTATGTTCTTGTTTAATTCTTCCACAGGTTCATTAGTGCCATTGTCCATGTTTGATAAATTTTTATTTATTATTTCTTCATACACTTCTTTCCGCTCCCTTATATATATGTATATATATATATATAAACCCGGAAGGAGAGTATTTGGTCGTAGAAATATGAAGTTAAAGATGTTGGTTGTTGGGGTAATCGACCAAGGGCAAGAAATTAAACCACCCTTTGCTATTAAGCTAAGCTTTCGGAAAACTTT